>OY744482.1:326039270-326189270 GCA_963556165.1 Tipula helvola
TCAGTTGAAAATAGCTAATTTATATTCTAATGGGCCATATTCCAGAATTTCGGTCTAAAATCATATTCACTAAAACCACCGAAATTCTTCATCAATATTAAATCTATATTTATATTGTATAGATTATGGTTTGAACCTTCCTACTCTAATTAAATTAATCTTGAGCAAGTTAACAGATAATTCGATAGTTGTTTCTTTTCTCCTAAATAATTTCCACCACCACTTATTTTAATACTCTGGCTTAACTGCGGGGGAATAACGATGTGGTATCACTATGCGTAATTGATTCGCGGAAATTTCACTTGTAACCAATTAAATAAAAAGCGTAAATTATTAAATTTAATCCGTGTAGGTATACCTCGAACCTGAGCACAAAATTATTATTAGTATTTTCGATTGGAAAATCATTAGCAGACTGACGTATAAAATTATGAGAGATATATCAAAAGCACAAAAAAATATAGGCCTGAATTTATACTCGTTGCTACAACTACAACTATACTGTTATAGTAACAGGTTTCGTATTTATAAGCCTCACTATAAGATTTATTTGTAATGTAACAATGGTTATAGTGATCAAAATCCATCACTATAACCATTGCTACTAAATATCCAAGACAAGAAAGTAAATTCGAAATTCGTATCGAATTTCAATAGCAATAGTTACGACTATAAATTCGGGCCTTAGTGAGTCAAATGCACTGAGGTGTCACTACAAACCGAAAGAAGTTATCTTACACACAATTACATTTAAAAGTTGAAATGGTCTAAATTTCAAATAATTGTGGAGATAAACGCTTGAAAATGGATAATTGAAATGCATGGATCACTACAGTTTTCTCCTATCCTATCCTATCCTATCCTATCCTATCCTATCCTATCCTATCCTATCCTATCCTATCCTATCCTATCCTATCCTATCCTATCCTATCCTATCCTATCCTATCCTATCCTATCCTATCCTATCCTATCCTATCCTATCCTATCCTATCCTATCCTATCCTATCCTATCCTATCCTATCCTATCCTATCCTATCCTATCCTATCCTATCCTATCCTATCCTATCCTATCCTATCCTATCCTATCCTATCCTATCCTATCCTATCCTATCCTATCCTATCCTATCCTATCCTATCCTATCCTATCCTATCCTATCCTATCCTATCCTATCCTATCCTATCCTATCCTATCCTATCCTATCCTATCCTATCCTATCCTATCCTATCCTATCCTATCCTATCCTATCCTATCCTATCCTATCCTATCCGATCCGATCCGATCCGATCCGATCCGATCCGATCCGATCCGATCCGATCCGATCCGATCCGATCCGATCCGATCCGATCCGATCCGATCCGATCCGATCCGATCCGATCCGATCCGATCCGATCCGATCCGATCCGATCCGATCCGATCCGATCCGATCCGATCCGATCCGATCCGATCCGATCCGATCCGATCCGATCCGATCCGATCCGATCCGATCCGATCCGATCCGATCCGATCCGATCCGATCCGATCCGATCCGATCCGATCCGATCCGATCCGATCCGATCCGATCCGATCCGATCCGATCCGATCCGATCCGATCCGATCCGATCCGATCCGATCCGATCCGATCCGATCCGATCCGATCCGATCCGATCCGATCCGATCCGATCCGATCCGATCCGATCCGATCCGATCCGATCCGATCCGATCCGATCCGATCCGATCCGATCCGATCCGATCCGATCCGATCCGATCCGATCCGATCCGATCCGATCCGATCCGATCCGATCCGATCCGATCCGATCCGATCCGATCCGATCCGATCCGATCCGATCCGATCCGATCCGATCCGATCCGATCCGATCCGATCCGATCCGATCCGATCCGATCCGATCCGATCCGATCCGATCCGATCCGATCCGATCCGATCCGATCCGATCCGATCCGATCCGATCCGATCCGATCCGATCCGATCCGATCCGATCCGATCCGATCCGATCCGATCCGATCCGATCCGATCCGATCCGATCCGATCCGATCCGATCCGATCCGATCCGATCCGATCCGATCCGATCCGATCCGATCCGATCCGATCCGATCCGATCCGATCCGATCCGATCCGATCCGATCCGATCCGATCCGATCCGATCCGATCCGATCCGATCCGATCCGATCCGATCCGATCCGATCCGATCCGATCCGATCCGATCCGATCCGATCCGATCCGATCCGATCCGATCCGATCCGATCCGATCCGATCCGATCCGATCCGATCCGATCCGATCCGATCCGATCCGATCCGATCCGATCCGATCCGATCCGATCCGATCCGATCCGATCCGATCCGATCCGATCCGATCCGATCCGATCCGATCCGATCCGATCCGATCCGATCCGATCCGATCCGATCCGATCCGATCCGATCCGATCCGATCCGATCCGATCCGATCCGATCCGATCCGATCCGATCCGATCCGATCCGATCCGATCCGATCCGATCCGATCCGATCCGATCCGATCCGATCCGATCCGATCCGATCCGATCCGATCCGATCCGATCCGATCCGATCCGATCCGATCCGATCCGATCCGATCCGATCCGATCCGATCCGATCCGATCCGATCCGATCCGATCCGATCCGATCCGATCCGATCCGATCCGATCCGATCCGATCCGATCCGATCCGATCCGATCCGATCCGATCCGATCCGATCCGATCCGATCCGATCCGATCCGATCCGATCCGATCCGATCCGATCCGATCCGATCCGATCCGATCCGATCCGATCCGATCCGATCCGATCCGATCCGATCCGATCCGATCCGATCCGATCCGATCCGATCCGATCCGATCCGATCCGATCCGATCCGATCCGATCCGATCCGATCCGATCCGATCCGATCCGATCCGATCCGATCCGATCCGATCCGATCCGATCCGATCCGATCCGATCCGATCCGATCCGATCCGATCCGATCCGATCCGATCCGATCCGATCCGATCCGATCCGATCCGATCCGATCCGATCCGATCCGATCCGATCCGATCCGATCCGATCCGATCCGATCCGATCCGATCCGATCCGATCCGATCCGATCCGATCCGATCCGATCCGATCCGATCCGATCCGATCCGATCCGATCCGATCCGATCCGATCCGATCCGATCCGATCCGATCCGATCCGATCCGATCCGATCCGATCCGATCCGATCCGATCCGATCCGATCCGATCCGATCCGATCCGATCCGATCCGATCCGATCCGATCCGATCCGATCCGATCCGATCCGATCCGATCCGATCCGATCCGATCCGATCCGATCCGATCCGATCCGATCCGATCCGATCCGATCCGATCCGATCCGATCCGATCCGATCCGATCCGATCCGATCCGATCCGATCCGATCCGATCCGATCCGATCCGATCCGATCCGATCCGATCCGATCCGATCCGATCCGATCCGATCCGATCCGATCCGATCCGATCCGATCCGATCCGATCCGATGTTTCCAAATATTATGTGTATTCCTCGTGTCTCTCTAGTTTTTGGCTTTATAGTTGAGCGTATCATCTAACGTCTCTAGCTGTTTTGTTCTTAATCTTGGTGTAAATATTTTTTTCAACTCGGTGTTATTTTTTATAATATTTTTTTGAGCTTTTTTTCACTTTTAAATAAATTTTTCGCGTACTTCACGTAATTATTTCGATTTTTATATTTTCTCAGGGTACATATGCACTAGAATTGTTTAATCCTAAGTATTGTTATGTACTACGATTTTTTCCTTAAGGTATATTTATGTAAAAGAAAAAATGTAATTAATGTCAAATTCGTTTGATTCTATAGCCGTCATTACCAGAGTACCCAAAACCAACAAAAAAGTTTATACAACCCGAAATATGTATATGTGTTGCGATAAGCACTAGTTTTTCCAATGTGGACTAATTAGATCAAATTCGGTTCTAACGGTATGAGAAATTTCAAGTTTAAATTCGAAGGTTCCCTGCTGCAGTAACCCACATCTTCAACATCAATAAATTAATTGCCTTACAATAAAATTAAAATCAAAAAAAATTGCCTGGTCAAGGTTATCAAGAGCTAGGGATTCTACTTGCTACCTCCAGTCCAATTCTGTATTTAGTTTGGTTACCATAATCTTGAGTAAAATATAATTTTTTTTAATTTTTTCGATTTTTAATTATGGGAATTTATTGATTAGTAAAAATTGTATTAAGCAAATAAGGTTTGGAGTAAGCCCAGAGTCAGACAATTGTACTATTCCGTTAGAACAAACTTCCGGCCACTACAATTTTGACCAGAAGATTTTTTTAATACTTTATCTGTATTTTTAATTATCAGAGGGCAATAAATTTATTGATGTAGTAGTTATTCTAACAAGCAAACCGGATTAAGAATTATCCCGTAGGAGTGTGAATAGAACTCTTTTAGTGCCCCGATAATTTTGACCAGAAAAACGATTTATTATTATTATTGCCAATAGAGCCAATATAAGCCAATAGAACATGATCATTATATAAACTAATCTGTCATCTGATTTTTGAGTCCACTCTGTAACTGGCGTAATAAATAAGCAGTCTGTGATGGATTTTTACGTCCGTCCTAGGATGAAAACGGGGATAACTTCAAAGCGGTACAGCAATGCTGCAACACTCGTAATCTGGTTACATTTGTCGTCAAAATCTTTGAACTCTAAACTCTGATGAAATTTTCCAACTCATAAAACTTAAACCTTAAAGTTTCTTTCAACTTTTCTAATCCACATTAATTTATTTTTCGTTAAAAACAAATCTTAACTTGTAAGCATAAACCATTGTTTAGAGTATCCTGATACCTTAACAAGATTTTCACAAGGCCTATAGAGAAATAGATAATTTATGGCTAGAATACAATCCACTGATGACGTGTAATGTTTAGAAGAATATAAATTTCACGAATCCTCGATGACTAAAACCAAATGCTGTACACTCTTTCACCTTGCAGCATATCCATATGTTAAAGCATAAATTTACATAACAGTAACCATGTGGTAGCGCAGAAGGAAATTGTTTCTCTTAAAAAATTGTTTTTTTTATCTTCCTAACACAAAAAAATAAAAACTTTAACATAATCGTCCTAAATTGGTGTGCATCCGATAAGAGCAAAACATAGTTTTCAACTCTTTCACAAACAAATGATGTCTTTTAACGACTTTCTTGTAAATACGCTCTATGTATACGTACTCAGTATGGCTGTGTGTCTTCAAGTCTAGGAACAAAATTATTTGTCAAAGTATATGTTATAAAATGAACACAGGAAAGAAAACTTTGGGAAAATCAAAACTTTTATAATAAATTATTTAAAGCATTATAGTCAAGAAAATAAACTTTAGGTTTTTGTGCTTCTTCCTTTTTATTTTATCAAGAAAATTAAAATTAAAATTTCAGATTTTTTGTTTTGTTTTGTCGGTTTTGTACTGTCTGGTGATGTAACGTTCTTTGCGTCGTTTTCTTAACTGTCACACAAGGACGGATATATAGTTTTTTTTTCGGGGGATTAATATTTAGTATGTATGTATAACTATACGATTTTCAGAAGCAGCTCAGTTCCAAAACAAATATAAAAAACGTCTATCGTATGATGTTAGTGTACTTAAAATAAAAAATGTAAGTAAATAAATAACAAAACATGATAAATAATGAAAAAGCTTTTCTCAACGTCGTTCAAGGCCCTCTCATAATATATTAAATAATATATATTGTCAAGCTTAGTATAATTTCATTAGTTTCAGTTTCTAAGCCCAAAAGCTCAAAATAACAAATGTACATAAATAAAATGGTGAAGTGAAAATTTATAAGTTAAATGTACCAAAGTAAAATACTAAACATTATACGTCAACCACTTAAGTAATGAAAAATTTGTGAAAATGAATATGATTTTCTTTTTAAATCTAGCATAAACATAATATTATGTACATATCACAAGTCATGAATTTTGTTTGTTGTTGTTCAAAATTTCCATCACAAACAATATATGGAAATTACATCACCCCAGCCATATCGCATCAACGGCAGCGCATAATATGAAAAAATAAAATTTTATAAATTATATTCAATTTAACACCAAACGAGAAACGAGCATATAAAGGAAAATCCTTTAGTGCAGATGATTAAAAAATAATATGGAAGATGAAAATAAAAAATGCCACCATTTCCACGGCAGAAATGAAAACTAAAAATGAATTATCTACGAAGAAATTCTTTTTGTTCTCTCTCGAAAAGGTTTAATTTTGCGGTTTTCTGTTTTACATAACCGAGTATATTTTATATATACATATGCATGTACTCATACATGTGTACATAAATGAATATGAAAATGGAATAATTTTCCAATGTGATAAAACATATTGTAATTACATTTGTTTTAGAGCTTTTTTTTTGCTTCCTGTAGATTTTCTTGTGTGTTTACCCTCCCACGTTTATACTCGTTATATTTTTTGGGGTTTTATCTACATGAATTGTAAATTAACCCTTTTTCAAGATTTGTTGGGTTGGCATAATAGAATTATTATTATTATTTTCTCATTTTCCTGCTTTTTTTTGTTTTGTTGTTGTTGTTGTTGATGGTGTTGGTTTTTGTGTGGAAAAATAAACTTGGATGGAATATTTAAGCTTGATTTATTTACATGCTTTAAGGAAAGGAGTACACATATAAACATTAAAATGAAAAACTTGTTGGCAAATAATTAATGAGGGGAAATTGTGTAATGCGATTATTTAAGAAGCTCGATTCTTAGAATCTTAGGTAGGTGTGTGAGTAAAAGTAAGAACAGTATATTTTAATATAATAAGACACCTTTGGAGTTGTTGATTTTTGAAACAAAAACAAAACAGTTTTCCATAATTGTATTTTATTTTATTAAATATATTTTACGGTTTTACATACAAAATTATGCGTACATACATTAAAATAAAATATTTGAATAACAATGTAGGATTTTGAATTATTTTGTGTAAATAATTAAAAATACAAAATTTAAGCATAACAATTCATTCGTAAAGGTAGAACTTTAATGTTTTCGTATAACAGCAAAATATTTTCGAGAACGTATTAATTGGGAAGGTATGTAAATAACTTCTTCCTCATAATAACTGGCTGAAGTTGTACTATGGGCGCCCGAAAAATGCTATGCGGGCCGTCAATTTTTAATACCTAAATTTGACGTGCTATTTATTGGTAAAATAATTTTAAATAAAGTCAATGGCTAAATGAAAATATGATATAGAAAATATTAAGCTCTACCTATTTATATAGAGCTGCTATCTACCAGTCACTTTTATTATACGACGGCTCTCGGTATCAACTTCGGATAACGAATAACAAAACGTACTATTTATGGATTTTAGGTGCATTATTTCCCTTTCTTTCTAGGCCCTATTTTAATTGTAATCCAGAAGCTTTTAAGCTTCGTCCTTCTACATTTATAAACCAAAATTCTACATCTTTTGTGTAGCATTTGGTTATTTCCTTAATTTGCCAGCAAATATTTTTAAAGTTTTAAAGTTTTACAATTAATATACTGTAAGTTATGTGTAGTGTGTATGTAATTTTTGGGATGGTATCCTTAGACCAAAAAATCCCCCACAAAAATCCCTAGAAAAAGGCTCTCGTACCCGCTCTGACGATTTATTGTGATTTGAACATTCTTAGAGCTTCAGTGTTCAACTCGAAATTGATCTGGAGCTGCTACTGCAATTTATTGGAACTGGGTTAAGCAAACAAAGTCACCCTTTTGTGGTCTCCAGGCCATTCCACCATTAAGGGAAATGAGGCAGCAGACCGTTGTGCAAAAATGGGAGCAAGCCGGGATTTCCTGGGTCCCAGTCCTAGTATCGCTTTTTCAAAATCCCATTTGGCAGATGGTATAAGGGACTGGGAGCAGAACTATAGGAATTTACTCTGGGACTCCTCCATTGGGATGAGACAGGCCAAGAAATTACTCAGTTACAATAATATACGTCTGGGAGAGGCACCGAGGATGGATCACCAGTCCCTAAGATCCCTTACCTGGTTTTTAACAGGGAATGGCCCTTTTAATGGCCATCTATATAAAATGGGAAAGTCCCTTACGGACCAGTGCAGATTTTGTGACATCGGAACACGTACTCTTCACATGCGATGCTATCATCCTAAAAGGATTCAAGTTCTCAATGCGCACACAATCCAGTGGCCTAATGCCGACCCACTGGATAAGCATCGGGTAGCGGCGTTTATCAAAGACATAGATCTACATTTCAGCTAAGAACCTCTAGGGACGCACAATAGCAAGTTGTGCAAGGTGTTGTGGTACAGGGTACAAGTAAGTTTACGGAGTGTGAATGTAATGTGGGACGATTTACGCTAGTTAACCTTAATTTTCCATTTAGTTATTTTTTTTTCTAATTCGTCTAAACCAGTGGTTCTTAACGTTTTTAGATATTGGCACCCTCAAATTTTCCAAATTTATGTTCACCCCCCGACCAAAAATCTGTTTCTTGCTTTGGTTTTAATATGGATAAATATTGAAAATCCCATCTCACACAAATATGTTGTGGCTAAGGGAACAAGATGTTTAAGAGCAATTTGGGCCAACCTGGGAAATGGTATTAACTATTGGACTGTTGCACTGGACTGCATTTGGACCCGTCCATTGGTTCTTAATTCAATAAGATCTTCCTTAATTATGTCATATCGAAAAGAAATGGATCCAGAATCCAATTTTGTGAAGCATCGATTTCTCCAGATGAAAAATATCCATCGAAAGCCTCGGATAACTGCTTTAAATGATTTTTTATTTCAATTAAGGTGGCCAATTTTTCATTATTTGAAGCTGAATCAATAGCATCTTAAAACAAAGGGAAATTTGTAAAATTATTATTATCAATTCGCCTAATTCAAATTGGAATTTTTTGATAAAATGCGTATAACTTTTTTTAGCTGTAATATTATTGATCGCAAATCCTTGCAAATATAGATTTAATTCATTGTGATGCGTGAAAATGTCTGCTAAATAAGCTAAAGGTATTGTGGTATCTTTATTGCCAAATTCAGTGGTTATAGAACTCCCTTGACTAGTGAGAAATTGTAATATTTCTTTACGCAATTCAAAAACACGGCTTAAAACTCTTCCGCGAGACAGCCACCTAGCTTCTGTGTGGTTTAGCAGCACGTTATTGTCGGTGCGCAGTTCTTCGCAAAAGGAACGAAAAAGGCTGGTTTAAAGCTTAAAATTTACTACTTTAACAGAAATTGCCAACGTGATTTTAAATTTTTCCAGTAAAGTCTTCGCCGCAAGTGTATGCCGATGTAAAATGCAATGTGTAATTGCTACGTGGTGTACTTTTTTTTTCTAATATAAGCCGCAAAGCCCGAATTGTTGCCTAACATAGCAGGAGCCCCGTCAGTACATATTGAACCTATTTTATTAATTTGCACCTCATGTTCGGATAAAAAATGTTTGATATGATTAAATACCACTCCTTTCGTAGTTAACTTTAATGGCTCACAGTACAAAATTTTTTCTATGATTTCTTTCTCCTTTACGTAACGCACAAACACCATGAGTTGACTGCAGTTTTCTACATCAGTAGATTCATCCAACTGTATACCAATTTGAAAGGGGCTCGCTTTGATGTCTTCAATTATCTGCTGTAAAATGTCTCAGATACGCCTTTATGAACTTGTTCTCTGGTTCCGTGTTCTTCTCTTAATCCGAATTGATGATCAGGAATAATAATTTTTTTCTCGTGCAAAATTGGTTTAAGTCTGGAGGAGCAGTTTCTCGAATAGCTAAGAGAGAGCCGATAGTAAACTGATAGGACGATACGAGTTTACTTTTGATTCATCTTTACCATACTTTGGAAACATTATGATTTGCGAAATTTCTCAGGATTTATGAAAGTACCCTGGTCATTATAGCATTGCAAATGTATGCTATTAGTTTGATACATTTTTCTGGAATAATCATGCTCTGATGCTTTTCTTGTATCAATGTTTTCTTAGATTTTCTATATTCTGATAGATTTCCTCAGCTTCATCAGGTATAAATTCGGGGCTTCTATGTGGTTCGCTGGGTATATATAAATACTTTACGAAGATGTTGAGCAAATATGTTAGCTTTATTTGCATCACTTCTTGCCCATTTTCCATCAGGGAGACGAATGAGCGGACAAAAAATGTTGCTAATTTCAACCTAAATGTGACTTTTCTCAGAGAGGAATCTGTAGCTTCATTCGCTGCGAGTTCACTGATATAATGTTGAACCAGGTTAGATTTTTGGTTACTTTATTTAAATTTGATTTAAGTGTAGGCGATCTGTGTAGTTGACATTACCTGCGTATTGAGTTTTATCATTAACAGCTGCTGAATATTCTGAGATGGATTGTCCAACTTTAAGTGAACTGCAGCTTGTTTTAATATATCCATTAGGTTTTGTACCGCTGCAATAATATCATGGTTAGTTTTTAGCGAAATATTTAAAGAACATTCTTTGGTTAACGTAGAATTGAATCGAGTACAATTAGTATGTTGATTCAGCACGAATCTAGATGGAGATAGTTCTAGAATTTTCATGTTCAGTGTTATTAATATCGGTGAGTGATCAGAAGATAGATCGTAACACGTTTCGGTCATTACAAGAGGTCATACACAAAATTCAATAAGAACGGGAATTTTTCATCTCTCAGTTGGCCAGCAATCAGTTGGGTGGCCGGCAGATATGTGATCTAATTTTTCATTTACATTCCCACAGTTGTTTTCTTTTCGAAGATATTAGTCTTGAACCTTCCAGGATATGTTTGGCATTGTAATAACATCCCACAAAGAACTTATTTCCCAAAGCTTTGAAGTAATTTGCAAGCTGATGGCTTTCACGATATCGTACGAAATAAAATTGGGCTGAGATAACGTTGTAATTTTAGTGTTGCCAGATTATATTTTCATTATTTTCTTGGAAGAAAGTCTGAGCTAACTATCATTGTTTTGACGTCTATCAAAATTGATTTATGGAATATATGAAACCGTGACAATATTATGCCTGAAGCATTTTCTACTGCTCGTCTTGCTTATAATAGTCGGTAAATAAAAAGTTTTTGTTTACGCCTAAAATTTGCTTGACCAAATGGTTTAAGGAGATCTTTTGTCATTGTGAATGCGCTATAACCTAAAAATAGTTGGCGGGAAATTCAATTCCCTGATAGCAATTTTTGATAAAACTTGGTATGTTGTATACCACCACCATCAGACATCGACGAAGAAACTCGTAATTCGCATTATCCTCTACGAATAACACCACACTAAACGTTAAATTATATTTTTAAAATGGAAAGAGAAGTTTGTTGTCTATATTGAATCAATAAGATTCTTTTGGCTTATTGTTAATACTCGTATATTGTGCCTATAAAAATCCGAAAGAACCTTATTGATTTAATACAGACAACAAACTTCTCTTTCTATTATTCGTGTGGGCATAAAACAAACAGAAATAAAAGTTTTCCTTGGATTTTGATTTAGTGAATTTATAATTCGCTAATTCACTGCTTTCTTGCCTCATACTTAATGTATGAAGTTAGAATTGTATTTTTGTAGTTTGGTCGTAGCTACCTGATGAGTAGACCGAACTTTTTGATTGTGTGAGCTTATCTGTACGAAACCGAACTACCACATAGGAAACTTAAGGGAAAGTTTTCATTTTTTAGAGTCGATACATTTTGTATTGACCCTCGGGTTAAAGTACGGGGGGGGGGGGGGGGGGATTTTGACATTTCTAGTTATTTGGTAGATATATTATTAATGATTGGCCTCTTCATTTGTTCTGATTAATAAGTCGAAAAATGTTGTGAATGCCATTATTTTAACATACTGGAGGTTTGTATATTGCAATATGTTTGCTGCCTGGAAGTTTGACTATTGCAATATATTTGCAGTTTGAACCCATTCGATTTCTGTTGTAGGTATCTGAAGCCGAAACAAATAAATCTTCATTACCTAGTAAGAAGCGCACTTCAAATAAGATAAAAACAAGAATTATTAATATTCACCATACAAGACACAATAACTATTAGCAAGCGACGAAAATCCAGATGAAGCTTATGGTCAGTCAAAAGGGCTTCAACTTAAAGAGATGTATAGCCGAAAAGTTGATTTCTAAAATGCTTTTATCTTGAAAATTAGAGAAGCTTACTCTCTAGTCAACGATTTCACTTAATAACAATATCACCACCTTCTGCAATTACCCTGCACCCTCACCATCTTCTAGTTCATTAATAGGTTTCTCGTACTATCCTACTCCTGGCCTACTTGTAAATCATTCCTCAGTGTACTTTACATCCAATCCTAAATTAATTACCCTCACCAAATCAATTAGAATTCGGAAAAATTGTAACTCGGTAAAATAATTTATTAATAGCCAAACAACAAATTCCATTCAAGCAAAACATTCTTATCCACCATCTAGTTTATTTTAAAGTTTACATTACTCTACAACGGAAAACCAACCACACATCCCAAACCGAATTATTATTACCATACTAACAAAGTATCAACAAGTAAACAGAAAATCACACAAAATTGGTCGAATTGGATACTACGTTGAGTCGTATGTATAGCAACTTCAGATTTTGTCGAAAATCGGAAATCGGAAAATTTTAACATTTGTTTTTACTCTTATGAGTTGCTCGTACAAGTCGCCTGTAGGTCACCCAGCTTTACTACAGAAAGGCTAACTAAAACAGTAAGGTGCCTGGTATCCAGAGTTCGCATACTTGTCCGGACTAACAACCCTATCAACCATTCATCCATCGGCATATGTTGTTCCAGATTCAACTGAACTTTAATACTCCCCTCCCCCACCCCCCCCCCCCACCCCCCCACCAAATATATTTTAATATACAATAAATTATCTGCAACATGTTCTTTACGCACAAATTGACACCAGGAAGTTCCGATCAGATGAGGAATTCTCCCTTTACAGTGCTCTCAGCCACAGTAAATCGCTATTTTGTAGATTTTAATTTTAATTACAATTTATGTGAAGATTAATTATTTTAATTTAAAATAAATTAACCGTCACTGTTTTTTTACGCAAAAATCACCAATTCACAAGGGCAAACCCGTTTTGAAACACTTTAAGCACCACAATATCGATGTTTTAAAACGAGTAAGTAGGGAGGAGCACGTTCCTTTTATTTTAAGTTAATTGCAGCAAACCATTGTCGATTTGATATAAAATTACTCCAGAAGCATGCTGAAAATACGCAATTCATTTACCAACACGTTTGAGTAAAATAAATCTTAACAATTATGGTCACCGTAGTTATTTACTCAATGTCAACGTATTTGACTATTACCTTCAGAAATTCATATCTTGGCAAATTTTTTAAGTAAACCAAAATATTTGTCAATCAAATAAAGAGAATTTATGATGCTTAAAAAGTTTTTTAATTATAAATGCTTTGGTAACTTAATTTTGATTGGCATTGTATATACAAGAAATTAATTAATACAACAGAACCAAACATTTAAATTTTATTCATAAAAGATGAAATAATAGCATAGAACCAACAATTTTCTTCCACCTTTGAAATTTCTTAAGGACATATTTAATAAGTTTCTCTTTTTATATTATGCAAATAAAGCTAATCGCCCAGAAAATTACAAATGTATTAAAGTCGTAGGCACGCATACTAATCCCTAAAGTGGTGTTATTTCAAAAATGGCACAATTAGGCATATTCTGGTAAAAAACCATTATTTAATTACATTTTCAAATTGTATGTCAAAAATTAAGACAATTTGTTTGTGATTTACAAACAATAATAAATAATAAACTGAAAATTTAAAATATCAACAAATGCAACCAGGTGAGATTGTAAATATTTACGACGTTCCTTAGTATTTAAGATTTATCCAAATATGAATTATTTGGTGGTTTATGAAATATGTAATTTGGTGGATACTAATAACAATTTTAAGTAGAAAGTATTCACATAAAAACGGCATCTTACTTTGCCTCTTACTTTCGATAAAATTTTATTCCTATTAGAAAAAGGATTACATTTACCAAAGTAACTCGGTAAAAGTATCAACATGAATACAAAATTTCAATATATCATCAAAAATTATGCCTATGTGAGAACTTTATTTTTGGAAGTCATGTTTTAATTTTATGATTTTTATGTTTTGAGTAAAACAAAGAATGTATGCAACATGATTTTATGCAACAAATATTTTAGTAGCTTGCTCTTATTGAGTAAAATACCACAATCATTCTTGTTAGTTTTTTTGGTACAAGATACAGACAGCATGACTCTATATGTATTTGGAAGTGGTTCTGGTTGTTTAGCCGTCTTCATCGAGAAGTGCAAACAAATCGTAAATTTGTTACCCTTCCTAAAGCAAAGTTTCAGTCATACAATAAACTTACCGCCTTTCACCACGATGACGTGAAAATCAAATTTTTCAGTCCAATATAAGTGGGCACACCGCACGTGTGTCGTTGTAAAGATTTTGAAGACTACTAATATATTAGTCAAATTTACCATTGTGGTGATGATAGAAGACAAACATGTTTGGCCTTTGCCGATATTGTATAGAAACCAGTAAAAAATATCATTTGAAAAACTTTGATACACATACGCACGTGACTCCTATTTCTGCAGAATCCCTAATTATCTTTATAAAATTATGGGCAAATAAACTCAAATAATGTACGACAATAATCTTGAAGTCAACAAAAATTTGAATAAATTAAAAAACCTTGTTGCACCGCCCTTGTCTGTATAACATGCATCGTCGTTGCACTTGGCCTGGTGCGCATGAGCGGGTTTGACCATCCCAGTTCAATGGTTGATTTGGTTGGCCCTTAATGACTTCTAAAAAGATTCAATGCAAATCATATGTTTTGGATGTGCCACTATCGTGACACATCGTGAGGGGTTTTGTTTTTCTGCCGATGAGAGTGAGATGTTGTATTTGTATCTGTGATGTGAGCGTGTCGCTTATGCGGTGCATGCTGATTGGAGCATTGATGATACGATTTTCCAGATTGTTTTTTCGTGAGAGTCATTGGTTTTTTTTCTTCATTGTTCTGATGATGTATTGATGGGCGTGGTGCGTGATTGCAACAACGAGACAGCGGTGATAGGAAGATGAAAATTGAGATGTTTGTGTGTCGGTTTTTTTTTGTTTTGTGTGGACGAACAATTTTTCTGGCGAGAACAAAGAAATTTTTTTTTTGGGAACAGTGAAGTTTTAGCGATTGTGTTAAGCCAGTTGATTTGATTTAACAAAAACAAAATAAAAATACAAACAATATAAATGTATAAGTCAAAATTTAAATTATTTTTTGAAGCCAGTTTATTGGAGATAGAAAATTTAATTATGGTAGTGATGAGTTTAATTCCATTCTTATGTTTTTTTTTTTGTTGTTTTGATACAAAATTGTAATTTTTTTGAGTTTTGAATGGTTAATTTACCATAATTAAATAATAAAACAACAACAATAACGTAAATCATGAAAGATTAAATGTAGAGAAACTGTATCAGTGGAAAAAAATACTGTACGGTATTGAAATAATCAAACAAAAATCTGTATTAAGTGATATGTATGAGAATGAATTTATAAAATAAAAAAAAAATTGTTTCAATTAAAGAAAAGAAAAAATAAATTATATAAGATAGCAATCAAGAAAATATGGTTAAATAAATTGTTGGTGTTTTAATATTTCTTTCCAAATTACCTCCCTACATTAATCCCGTATATCGACAGTGTTGAAAAGCAGTTGTGTCCTTCCTTCTTTTTCATTGCGTTAGGCTTCTTACATGCGATTATTCAAGCATTTCGCCAAGTCTGGAAAACCCCACGCCGACCCTGAGCTCTAGCCCAGCTACTATACCGCACCAGACCTCTGGCGTTATGTCTGTTAACGAAATCTTAGCTATTTCGTTACAACCTCTATAATTATTATCTGTAAAATAAACGTCCTTGATATTTTGAGAGGTTTGATGGCAGGATTTTTAAAAATTATAGAGGGTCAAATTTTCTGGTTATATAACGTTCCGAAACCTTTCTGAAATCTCTAGTTATTTCAGTATTGGCAACTACACAGCATTAATGCACCGACAATCAACTAAACACTATCCATAACTCAGTGCCACGGAATTCTTATGGGTAAAAGAATCGCAAAAAAATTACCTCATTAACATTAACCTCAAAAAAAAATTTTTTGAAAATGCAAGGGAACATGAAGTCTTGAGAAACAAAATGCTGAACTAAGAAATTTAAAAAAATCATCAAAAAAAAAATGAATGTTCAAATTAATTGTTACCGAAGGCAGCGGAGTTTTTATTAAAAACTATTTTAATTAATTAATTTAGTAACGTAGAGGTTGGGCTTGCCACTCCAAACCCCTTCTTTTGCAGAATTTTATAAACTTTAGATTTTTCGAAAATCCAAAATTTAAAAAAAAAATGAGTCTTATGATTCTTACACGAAAATAGTGAACTCTTTAAAGCTGCTTAGCATTGTGCCTCTTGCCACAGAGATAACAGGAAAATATGTAGCATTCCTTAGTCAGTGTTTTAGTTAAATAAATACACAATTCGGTGTTTTTGTATTTCTTTTTCGATATTTCGTGAACATTTTTTAGCTTTATTTTAAACTGAGACATTTTAATATGATCCCAAATTCTAACAAAATCTGATATAAGAAACCTATTGCCAAAAATATTAGGAGATATTTGGAAAATTTTCAAATAACCTCAAAACTCCTGGCTTGCTTGAATAATGTAAAATCAATTCGAAATATCATTGCAAATTTCGCTTAATTTCGTCAATAACTTGAGTATCTCAGAAACTTCGATTATAGTGATTTGATTGATTACACACCACAGCATATGTATATCTCAAAAAATTTCAATGAAAATAGTGAATCTTTACATACCTACGCTAAAATTTCGAAAATGTCTATTATTTTGTTTGTAACTTGTGGCAACTTACTGAAAACCTCAAACATCTAAATAAACTTGAATTAAAGAGTAAGTTATTCTCTATCAATCTGGAAAATCTCGAAAATTAAACATTATGCATTAATCAAAGCCAAATTCAATCATAATATCCGAAATCCTCTCCGATTGAATCTTGAAAATTGGAAGGAGTATGGGGTTAGGATATGCAGTCGAACGCGAAATTTTTGTTTTAAATCTCAGCAATCTTGCGAAAAATTTTAATTGTATTTGCTACTTTACATCTCGTTAAATGTTTAAAATCTGTTAAGAGCTTTATTCTTAATAATAGAGCCCAACAAAGGTAACCATAATTATGGTAATCGAAATCAGGAATGTATTTTAATTGGAATGCTTAATGCTCACATTATTGTATGGTTTAATTTTTTTAATTCTAGAGTACCTACTGATGGATATAGGTTGATTATCCATAAAATCTTGTCAATAATTCTTACGATGTGTCGTACCTGAGTACCAGTTGGATAACAACGGTTTAAGTCACTTCGTGACAACAAATAAATGGGGCTCAAAATAGGTTGCGTGATCTAATCAATTTTAATGCGCAATAACAAATAACTTTATTGGCCAAGGAGAGACTAGAAGTTGATTTTATACAGCAACAGCCAAACCATTTCAATTTGTTAAACTTCTGAAAAGAAAGAACTTATTGTGAAATCTTAAAAAAATAGTGAAAGTTGACTTAAAATCTGCTTTCACGTATACACAGCTGTAAATTAACATACATGTTCAAGTGGCCTCAATCTAAATTTTAATTCAGAGAAAAGCTTCGTGAATATTGCTTTCAGGGTATTCTAAACAATGAAAAAATATGCTTACTGTATAAAATCCATACTTCCATCATATTATATTTTCTTGGCAGTTAGAATTAAATGTTGCAAATGTTATTTTGCAGTTTAAACTTTTCAGATTCAGGAGTTCTAAATCTAAACTTTTAGACAGAAAAAAATTTTGAAGATTTTTATTATATGCAACCGGGATTTCACAGGGTCATATTCCACAAGATCTATATTTTCGGAGTTTTGTATTTTCTTAGATATATTTTGATGTTTAGGTGATCTGAAGGTAAAGTTTGAATTTAGTCTGGTAAAAGATTTTAGAAAATGGCATTTCAGTAAGTCTAATGAAATATTTTTTTTTTGACCCGGTTAAGAAATAGCCAAATTCCATCCTACTTGGTTATATTCCCGTACTTTGTCCAAAACTCATTTTAGATTCCCATTTCCAATACACATGTCGAATTTCATCATAATCGGTTGATAAATGGGCAAGTTTCATTATACTTAGGATATTCCAGAACGTCATCCAAACAACATTTCAGAATTCCATTTTCAACACGGATATCAAATTTCTTATAATAGGTTGAGAAATGAGCAAGTTCGATCCTACTTGGCTATATTCTAGAACTTCATCCAAAACTCATTTTAGAATCCTATTTCTAACACACATGTCAAATTTCATAATAATCGGTTGAGAAATAGACAAGTTTTATCATACTTGGCCATATTCCAGAACTTCATCCAGAAATCGTTTTGGAATCCCAGAACTTTATCTAAAAAACATTTTAAAATCCCATTTCCAATACACAAGTCGAATTTCATCGTAATCGGTTGAGAAATGCGCAAGTTCCACTATACTTGGCAATCTTCCAGAACTTCATTCAAGACCCATTTTAGAATCCCATTTCTAACGCACATGTCAAATTTCATAATAATCGGTTGATTAATAAGCAAGTTCCATTATATAAAAAATTAGTTAACTATTCACTACATTCAAATCCAACCCCAACTCAACTCCAACTCAACTTCAACTCAACCCACAAATTAACCCATAATTTAACCTTTGAATCAATTCCCAATTCAATAATCAAACCAGCATATTTTATAAAAAAGTCGTAAATATTTATAAAACAGGTATTTTGGGTCAATTTGTATGACAGGTACCCCACCCTCTTGACGTACAGTCTCCAAAAGCTTTTCAAATCTCCGCCTTGACCATACAAACAGATTGGCGAAACAAAAATCATAATCGGATAAGCCGAGATACCACTGGTACAGACTTCCAGACATCCAGACATCCTGATATCCAGACATCCATACAGACGGACGGACATTTTTATTTTTTTTTGCTTTTTCAGACTCAGGGACATTCAAAACGTCGAGAAAAGTGGTTTTGGACCAACCTAATGTTTCGTTATTTTTGACAGGATTTCAAAGGTACATATATAAAGTAGGATGCATGCAAGTCCAATTATTATTGCTGTCTTTATTGTAGGATTGGTGCCTAATGGTATATGTTATTATATAGACGGCATTGCTGAGATTCCGGTTATGCGATTACATCCTATAATGGGTTTCCAACTTTTTTTATCGAATTACAAGAATACGGGTCCAAATGGGATTAAAACTTTCGAATTCCACAAAAACATCAAGACCAGCTGTAAACTTTTTTTTTAAATCAGTTTATTTACTTATACATATACAACTTTTATTATCAGACTTTAATTTTCTTATGTATTCGACTGTATAGTAGAGCTTGTATCATTTCTTGTTTTAATTCTGTAATTTACCGTTTGAAACAAAAACAAAAAAAACAAAATAAATAAAAACCTGATTATAAACCAAATTAGGTTTTAATTTTTTTTACAGTTTGACCAAAAAATTGGTGAAGCATAAATTAGTTGTAAATGAAATATTAAAATGAAAAGTAATGAAAAATTAGTTTTTTTACGTAAAGTTTTTCAAGTTTATTATTTTTATATAGAGCTTAAATTATATTGTGCATATAAGTCTTTAAGATCGTGCTATAGTGTTAGTGTTATAATAATAAAGTGATTTCGGTATTCTGTGTTTGTGAAAAACTAATTGTAGTGACCAATATTTAATTTACTCAGATGTTTTGAAATGGGACAGTGAAAATGAAAGGTAACGAATTTTTTATTTGATACTACTGGTGAGATTAAAAGTTTTTGCAAGAAATATTTTGCCGAACTCACCATAATTGGGGCAATTTATTTTTCTATTTTTTGCGGTACAATATAAAAATTGTGGTGTTTGTGCAGATTTTTTATGTTGTATCAATTTATAGTTTTCTGTAAGTCAAATAATTGCTGCAATAGTAACATAGCTCCAAATGGTAATTTTTCAATTGCTTTTGGGTTAAGGCGTACCAGATACTATTTATTTAAGGTGTTACAGTACTGTTTTCTATCACCATATTCCATTACCTCTCTCAGGTAATGATGATACAATCATTTTAAAGTGTTTCCTTAATAAAATTAAGAGTCATGTCACTATTGCAGCAAGTGAGCGAAATATATTTTGGCAATTTTAGCGATAGCCAAAACTAAATTTTTGGCATTTAATAAATTATGTATCTTATAATCTGTAGTAGTGCAAGCCAAATTTTCCAGGAAAATGATTACATTTTTCGAGAAAATTTTCCCCTTTTCACATTTTATTTTACACTAATAGCTCACTTTGCGACGGTAATTCGTTCCATAAAAATGCGTCTTGTAAATAAAATTGCAACATAACATAATTAAATAACCTTGACGTATTTCCAGAAAAAAAAACATTTAAGTAACGATGCAACAAATAATTTAAGCGACGCAAAGCTGAAATTTGGTAGTAACAAATGTACCGTCGCAATTCGAAATGTCGCAACTCGAAACGTCGCAAATCAAGGTATTGGTGTATTTATTAATAGTAATTGTTTCGTCTGCATCAGCCTTGCATATCAAAGAAATTCTTGGCTCTTATCGCTTTTTAGTTTTAAATCGTTGTTACAATAATTCTAAACTAAGTAAAAAAAATTGAAAAAATTTAAGAATCTTGAAAAGTTCTGACATTATCGAAAAGCTATTGTTGCACAATCCTAACATCAAAATCTAATAAAAAATAGCACATTTTTATGTATTTTGAAAAAAAAACAACATTTTTTGGGGAAACAGTGAAAAATTTCATCGAAAATAAAGTTTACTTCTCGGAAATTTGGCTTGCTCCTCCTAAGACTCTAAAGGCGGGTTTTGAGTTGCATTCGTTCGTTCGTTCTTTCATTCTGATTTTTTTTTAATCAATCGTATTCCTTGAAAATGACGTTATTTTTCGTTCGTGTTCCTTTGATTGGATTAAAAAAAATTTCAGAATGAAAGAACGAACGAATGACTGCAACTCAAAACCCGCCTTAAATAAGCAATCTTACTTTCGCAAATTTCAAAAAATATACTTGAAAAAAGTGAATGAACTGAAGTAAATCAAAATACTGAAATTTCTTTAAGTTTTAATTTTTGTTTATTGTACGGTTAATCAAATCCGTTTTGTTTTCGGATTTATTAATTTTTCCATTTTTAAAATCTTAGACCAAGCCTAATCTTAAATTTAAAACTTACATTCCTTTTAATTTTCTAAATTTTAAATTTTAACTATGGTTTGTTCCAATGACAGTGTACATTAAATAATTTCCGATATTGTTGGCGTACAAGAATATTGATAACCAATTAAAATCAAATGATTTTGATTGTTTATAACTTATCAGTACTTTTTTCAAACCTAGTATTTCAAATCATGGGCACTGAATTCATGCACTTGTCTTTTTTAGATAAAGTGGCCAAAATCTAAAATATTTTGAACGTACTATCTGTTTGTTTGGTTTCTCCCCAACTTTTGTAATAATTCGCCCCAAAAAATGTGTTTCTTTTTGAGAAATACGTACATGTCTATTTCAACCTTAAAGGCCTGGGGTTCTATAAAATATGGAATCTAACTGTACCGATAAAACGACACAAGTAAAATTGGTGTGTGGATATATAGAGAGACAACCAATTTTATCGTAGATTTCTAGAAACGTTTATTTCAGATAGTTCCAATCTCATTGTTATTTGAGCTTATTAAAGAATGCGTTGCCAATATACATAACATTTACGTATTAGCAATGCTACGATAACATTGGAAATAAAAATTAAAATGAGAAATCTATGGTAAATTCGTTATCTTTGGCTCAACTGAATAGTTTTTGTTTAAAGTTTTAATTATAACCTTTGCACTTTATACACCATACCATTTCTTTCAAGATTGAAAAATTAAGCTCTAGGGAATATTATTGTCTTTAAATTCAGTGTTGTGCCTTTTTTAAATTATGTTTTTCCCAGTTTTTTACTTGTAAAAACAATAATTTATTCGTCACAAATCTTACCACCAAGAAAATGTAAAAAACATCAAAAATGTAAAAAAAAAAAACGAGGAAATGTGAATGAGGTAAAATTAAAAAAATATGATCGGTCACAAAAAACACGAATACATTATATCAAATAAGTAAGATTTAAAATTGTTAGCCGAATGTTTGGTAGTTCTTATGAGACAACCAATTCTTCCTACTCTTTCCTAACATAGAAAGACAATAAATCGTACATTGTACATACTACTTGTGTAAAACTACGAATTAACGAATGAATTTAATATACTTATCCACCACTTAATCAACGAAAAATTTAATTTAACAAATATAATTAATATGTTGGGTATAAATTATATCCATAATCATTCAAAAACCCCGTTAAAGTGTTCCATCTTGCAAAATACAAAAAAATAAGTTTCATTTAATATGTGGATTTATCTAACGCTAAATATTAACAGTTACTCAAAAATATGGTTAGTATTTTTGGCCGGTTTTTCTTAGTTGTGGGAAACTTTTGAAAAGCTTACGAAAGACTTAAACTGAAAGAAATTGTTTTATTAATTTTAATTAAAGTAGAACCGGCTGATAAAAGTCTATATTAGTTAATTATTTTCTTTTAGTTTTTATTAAAAGAAATGCTCTCGACTCCATCTGAATTATGACACCTCATTATTTCGATAAGGTTAGAATGGAATTTTTCGATTTGTCCATTTACTTTATTTAGACTGTCTTCCATAATTGATAATATGTAATTTGAATTTAAGGATTTTTCGTTATCTAATACAACAACTTCTCGGACGCTGAAGGAAAACAGAATCTCTCAAGGGTAGGGTTGTTTAATGTCCAATAGATGCTCTGGATTTATTGGTTTGCAGAAGGCAAGTTTCGTAAATTTAACTATGGCGGTCAAAATTGAGAAGATTGAGTAGATAACAATATGAAGGGTGTGACCGGGGTAATTTGGGATAGGTGTAGGAGTTATCTCCTGAAAAACTCTGCAGCGTTTGACGAAAAAATTAATATTCCTGTTCATTCTGGGAAAATAATAATCGTGAATCATTTGATTTTTATTCTTCTGAGCATAGCACGACTATGGATGGATAATATTTTCTCTTCTTGTTGAGTTTCATTTGAGATATGTATCTTGCACTATTTTTTGTATAAACCTAATCTTATAATTTCTAAAATGTAAAGGAGAAATTTCCTGAATTCTTCATATTAGGCTTTCTGTCTTTGATAGGAGCTCTCATCACCTGTATCTAGGATGATCTGATTTCGAAAAACATTAATCGGGGTTTCGATTGTTAGAACCATTTCGTGTCATGAACTATCATCACTATGACAACATGGCATTTATTTTGATAATGGTAGGTATTCTGCATATAGGGTCAGCTACTACGTTCGTTCTCCCTGCCTTGTATTTCAATTCGTAATTATACTCTTCTAAGATGGCTTCCATCTTTTCATTTTTGAATTATTGTTCGCTTAAGGCATAAGTTAGTGGTTGATGATCAGTGAAGATATTGACTTTCCTTCATCCGTACAGGAAATTTCTCAATGAAGTCAGAGCCCAGATTATAGCCAGCATTTTTTTTTTGTCGTTTGCCGCGTAGTTTTCTTCTGTCTTATCGAGGGTTCTCGACAGGAATGAAATTGGTTTTCCTTCTTGTGAGAGGATTGCATTGAGTTCGAAATTAGAGGCGTATGTCATGAGTTCAAATTCTGTTTGAAAGTCGGGAAATTTTAATAGGACTTCGTTAGATACTAAAGAATTTTTTTTTTGTTAAATGCGGTTATCTCCGTGTATTCAAGATTGACAAGTTTATTTTGTGAGAGTGTTTTGGATACATGCCCGTCTTCCCCTCTTAAAAGCAAATTCAGGGGCTCTGCTAATTTGGCATAATCTTTAATGAAACGTCTGTAAAATCCAGACATTTCGAGGAATGATCTAAGTTCGTTTACTATTTTTGGTAAAGAGAAGCTGTGTATAGCCCCCATTTTCTTTTTATTGGTTTTTATGCCATCTTTAGAGATTATGAAACCAAGAAATTCGGGCTGTTCTTGTAGAAATTCAGATTTATCGGGTTGGGTCTTCATATTAGCTTCTTATAAAATTTTAAATATAGTTTTCATGTTTCTGAAGTATTCTTTTCTGATTTGCCAAAGAAGATTATATCATGTAACAGCGCTATCCTATGTGTTTTCAAAGGATGCCATCGAGAGTGCGTTCGAAGATCGATGGGGCGTTCTTAACAATATTGTAAAGAATTTGTTTTCCCGTTGGTTTGCTAAGCTATATCGTTGATCTCTGGGATTGGGTATCTGTCCGGAATTGTGACAGTATTTAGTTTTCGATAGTCTATGACTAGCCGATACTTTCTTTCTCCAGTTGCTTCAGTTTTTTTTGGAACAATCTATATTGGGAAATTGTAAGGGGACTTAGGTGGTCTAATAATGCCATCTTTAAGTAACTGTTGTATCTTTTTTTCAACTACTTCTTATAATTATATGGGGTATGGATAGGTGCTTAAATAGACTGGATCTGTATTGTATGTGCGGATTTCCCCTTTCACAGTTGTTGTGTAAGTCAATCTTTCTTCTGGATCAGAAAAGAGGTTCTAGTATTTACTGATGATTTTTTCAACGTTTTGCGTTTGTTCTAAGCTAAGGTGTGAAGTCCTTAAGGTTATACTGTTTACGTATTCTGAGATATGTTGTTTGAGGGTTATTTTTATATTTGGATGGATCGTCATGAATTCTTCATTCGTGTGTATAGTGGCATAGAGTTGTTTAAAACTGTCGTTGTCGAGTATTCCGTAGAATGGTTTTATATTGGATAGTATGAGAATTTAATTTTCTTTCGGGACCGAAGAAATCTATTAATGCATGATGTGTAATTCTAACGCTTTCTGCTACTGAATTTGCTACAAATGGTTTCTCATTTGGAATCGGGTTCCTGACATATTGAGGTTGAAAATAATTTTTGTTCGACCCAGTGTCGATTAAGAATTTAAAAATTTGGCCGCTCTTCGATACATGTTATAAATATGGAAGCGAAGAGCTCCTTAGTCTAATAAATGGATATCTTCTATTTATGGTCATTATTATGTAAATCATTTTCGGTTTCGTCCGTTTCTTTCAGGCCTTCTGGAGGATTGGAATATTCTTGGAATGTTTGGTCATATTGCTGATCGTTATGTGGCATTTTGTTCGTTGTTCTTGGTCGTAAGACGGTTCTGTATGGTAAACCCTTTGTATTTTACCCGGTTGGTGACACTGGTATGAATAAAGTCGTTTATTTTCAAATTGGTTCATTTGTCTACTCTGATCGAATTGGTTCATTTGTCTGTTTTGGTAGTTGGTTTGTCGAGAATGTATTAAGTGATCCACTTCCATTGGTTGTGGCTTAGAAAAATAACTTTTATTGGGAATTATAATGTTGTGGAATTTGTCTCAAAGTTGCGGAATGTTGGTAATTATTTTATTATTTTGCAATGAATTTGGATAATTTTGGGATGCTTGAGGATTATATAATAATGAGGGATAAACATTTCTGGGTTAGTTAGGAAAATGCTGCTGTTATATTGGTATGGTTCTCCTAGGAGGAGGTGAAGGAGGTTGAGAAAATCCAGGCATTTGGATATTCATATTTCCATGACTGTGCTGAACACGGTATTGCACATTCTCAAGTTTTAGGTACAGGGAAAGGGCTTCTGGTAAATCCATTGATCCCCTAATGCTCAATAATTTCGGTAAGTCTCCTCTGAGACTTTTTACAAAAGTGTCAAGAGCCTTATATCTGTATGGTTGAGTCATCACGTTCAAAGCTTCGTGGCTCACGTCCATTGATGATAATTTATTTAAGATAAGTGAGAGGTTGTAGTAAAACTGTTGGTAAAATTCTGGAATTGAGTTAGCTTTTTGAATTAGGGTAGTCATTTGGTATTCAAGCGTACTTCGGTCTCATTTATATGCGTAGTGGAGCTTTACACAATTTGAGATTCTTTCCCAACTGAGAGGAGTGTTGTACGACTTGAGGGTCGTATCCGCATTTCCTGTTATTTTATTTTGTATAACACTGAGAATTTCATAATATTTCGGTATTTCTTTTTGATGTTGGTAAATTTTCAGGATACGATCTATGCTTTTCTTCCAGGATTTCTTCCAGGAAATAAATGATTCTGCTGTCAAGTCGGATACAATTTTCAAGTTGCAAAGCATACAAAAACGGAGACGTACATTTTTATATCCGGACCCTTTCTTTGATAATTTATTGGTCCACAGAAATCGAACCCAGTAATGTTGGAAGATCTTCCATTATTTGATTTGTTACAATTGGTTTCATTTTAAAACAAACAATCATTTTAGCCTTTTGTTTGGCATTAATTGGCTAGTAGGCTGGACGCACGAGTGACACTAATATATTTGGAGCAGCATGATAATTTTTGATATGATAATATCGAAACAATAGATCTGTAAAATGATGATTATGGAAGTAAAATTTGATGTTTTTTGTCGAACTCATAATCTGAATTTCTGAATCTTCCAACCCGTAAAATGTTAAATTCATCGAGAAAAGGATTTAGACCTTTTATATTTCTTGTGTTTGGTAATTCTTGATTATCTGACAGTTTTTTTGTTTCTGATCTGAAATGGGTAGGTTGAGTTATTTTAATTAATATTTTAGTGTCAGTAGAAATTTATTCACAAGTCATAAAACCCAGTTTCTTGGTTATGTTTATTTTCAACATTGGTTTTACATTTTAAGTAAAATTGATTAATACATATATGCTGCCATTCTAACTAATTTAATAATTGAATAAAATTTTTTGAGAAGACAAAATTCTGTTTTTGGAACAATTGCTACATTAACGTTAGAGCCGTTCGATAGAAGGTATTAAGTTCTCAATTCAGATATATTCGAATTTTGAATATATTCCGACATTTCCACTGACTCCAAAGAATAATCGCAATTCCATGAATGTAAGAATATTAGGCTATTCCACCACATATTATTTTGGATCAAGTTCTGCGGCTTCACTGAGAAATCAAATCTGCTGGATTCTCCGAATGAGATACGTGATGCCATGTTAATTACTGTGATAACGGTTGAATCTCTGGAACTCTGTTGCTCCTGGTAATTAAAATCATTGCAGTTGATAACAAAACTGGATCAGACGGTTTACTGTGATGGATGGGTTTAACAGTGCAATAAATGATTGTGATTCTGAATTTGACGCTGACCAATGAAATTCAGTATTTATCTTATTATTTTCTAATGGTGCAGTGCATCTGGTTATTATTGAACAATGTAGAGTTACAATGTTCCATATAATTGTTATGGTTTTGAATTATTAAACCTGGATTTGATTTATAAAATATAAGGGAACTGGAATCTTGTAACTGGTTCTGAGTGTTTGTTCTAGAAAATCGGATACCTGTGATGGAACCTCACGAATAAAGTTACCCAATTCTGTGATATCTGACGTTACACAATCAATGTAAGAATCGTTGGTTAACTACAACCATCTTTCATTGACTCTATCATGCTCTTCAATATACTTTTCCAAAGCTGGTTTTAACATTAATTGCAAATTATTGCTACTATGCGCACTCTCATCGGAACTCTGGAGAAAGTTATTGATGTTCTCAACCTTTATTCGAATCAAATTTCTCTAACGAATAATCATACTTGCTTCCGCTTTCATCTTTACATTTTCTTTTCTAGATCTAACCATTCTGAAATTTTATTGCACACACACGCACTGTATATCTATACTATATCAAATAACAAAAAATGTCCCTATGTAATACTAAATAATAGTTTATATAAATTATGTGTTTCATTAAAATTCACTCAAATTTACAAGTATCGACCTTAATAATCGTATGCCAATACCATAGACATTCATAATAGATTTCTCATTTGACTAAAATCACAAAAAAAATTAAAAATTTTCCATTCAAATATTATCGGTGTATTGCATGTGGGGGTGGGCGCAACTTTGATATCTTAAATGGAAACCCCCATTTTGTATTACAGATTCGGATTCTACGTCAAACAATACGAACATTTTGTTTCAAATATTTGTTTGTGTTCGGTGCAGATGGCGCTATAATTGATATTGGAAAAAGTGGAAATTCGAACGACTAATCCTAAAAATCTAGAACGACTAATCCTAAATAAACGAACGCTATGTGCACATTGCGATTGTGCACATTGCAATTTTTTTTCTCTTTTCGAACAGCAATTACAGCGCCATCTGCACGAACACAAAAAAATACATCAGGCAAATTTACGTATTTTTTGACGTAGAATCCGAATCTGTAATAAAAAAATGGAGGTGTGGCCAACACACGACTTTCTTTTACGAACAGCGAATTTTGAAAAACTTTTATAATTCAAATTTTCCGCAAACTTAATTAAGATTGTTTTTATTATTTCATGTTTTCTGTAAATTGTATATTTTTGAAATATTTGCAAAATAAATTTTCTGTTTTACGGAATCTGGGAGCTGGGAACTGGGACCCCAAAATTTATGTAAAAAGTTTAAACATGAAGTTGCAGTTTGATTGCTTAAACCATTTGGACTACAAATTGACAGTCATATGTATATACCAACAGACACCACTTCAAAACTCAATTTTTTGAACTCATTAGTACACACGTAAAAGAAATAAAAAGTGATATTTATGAATTTAAATTTTTTCTTTTAATTTTTTGGAATTTGTATTAGTGATTTTTTGTAAATCTTATACTTTTTAAAATATGTGCAAAACACATTTTCGGGCCGAGAGTGGCCACTTCCGGTTGACCGATTTGGCAATTTAACATACATGTAGGCTAAATATTTTTATAACATACAGTATGTCACTGAAGTGTGCAAATTAATTATAATTAGCATAATTGGGCTAATACACACAATAATTAAAATGACAAATGCAAGAACTGCTGTAACTCCCTGTAAAAAAGTGTGGGGGGGGGGCAGGAGTTGCGAAATATTTTTGCAATTATAAAACGATATATATACTTAAGTATTACAAACCCTAATAAGTCGTTAAAAAAGTTAAGAAACATGAAAAAATGATCCACATTCAATTATGTAATATTTGCATTAAAAACCGGAAGTATGTCACTGTAGTGTGCAAATTAATTATAATTAGCATAATTAGGCTACATATACACATATATTTATGTGTTGGCAAAACAATATTTAATTTTTTTTTTATAAAATTTTTAAATTTTTTTAAATTTTTTTTTTTAATTTTTAATTTTAATTTTTTTAATTTTTAATTTGTTTATTTTTATTTTTTTTTTGATTTTTGGAAACATTTTGTATTAGTAATTTTTTGTAAACCTTATACTTTTTAAGATATTTGCAAAACAAATTTTCTGGCCCAAGGGAGTGGCCACTTCCGGTAGACCGATTTGAAGTAAAATTCACTGGGACCTCCCAATTTATCCAAAAAGCTTAAATCTGAAGTTTCAGTTCGATTGGTTAAGCCATCTGGGCTGTAGAGAGGACACAGACTGACAGACAGACGGACTGACAGACAGACATCATTTCGAAACTCACTTTTTCGGACTCAGGGGACCTCAAAACAGATAAATCTTCAATAATCTCAAGGTCGAAAATTTTCATGATTACTATACTTTATTTTACTTACGTAAAAGAAAGTAAAATTGGATGTCCATTTAGGAGATATCAAAGTTGCCTTCACCCCACACTCACAGGGGGTGGGGTTGGGGGGGGGTTGAGTTTAGTGTAGTTGAACAGCTTTTTCAAAAATATTTAATATATATTATTTTTGCACCGTCCCGGTACATATTTTACACCCTGTATAAAATATGTATATAAAATTGGTAAGCGAGTTACAAAACTTTTGGACTTTTTGAGTTTATGAGAAAGCCGTATGGTCTGAGCAACGCTGCGCAAATTTTTCAGCGGTTCATCGATAAAGTCACAGAAGTGTTGAATTTAGTGTATACTTATATCGATGATATTTTGATGGCTAGCCGGTCAGAGTCCGAACACTTAAAACACCTTCGCATCTTATTCCAACGTCTTACAGATTTCGGCATTATCCTAAAACCCTCAAAGTGTGTGTTCGGTTCAGTCTCGCTAAATGTTCTTAGGACAAGGGATTTAAAAATGGAACACGACCATTTTCAAAGAGAATAGTGGCTATAAACATTTTTCCGGGCGCTCTTTTTAAGGCGCTCGAAGCTGTATTGGATCAGTACAATTAAGGATGTTGGGAATTATTGGAATTTGTCTCCAAAAAGCTCTCCCCATCCGAATGTAAGTATTCTGTCTTCCACCGTAAGTTGCTTGCAATATATTACGCCATCAAAAATTTTAGACTATAAAACGCTGACTACTGCCATGTCCTCAAAGTCGGAGCGAAGTCTCCGCCTGGCTCGTTAGATAGACTATGTAACTGAATTTACGTCCGATATACAGTTTATCAAATATGTATGTAAGTAACGTGGTAGCAGATACGTTATCAAGAACCTACGAAAACGAACTGTCTCCTATAAGACACACTGGTTTAGATATGGAAAAACTCTTTTCAATTCAGGAATCAGACAACGAGTTTAAAACGCTTCTGAACAACAGTCATCCATGTTCTAAATTAAAACTCCAAAAGATTCGTCATTCTGCCTCCGAACTAACAGTCTGGTGGGTGTTAGACATCAACAGGCATTAATCGTCCGTATATACCACCAGAATTACGTCTGGAAGTATTCCAGAAATTTCACGGTTTACCCCACCTCGGAATACGGTCATCGCGTAAACTACTATCGTCAAAATATTTCTGGCCTAGTATGAATTTAGACACGGAATATTAGTCCAAAATGTGCCTCGCCTGCTAGAAGTCAAAGGTCAATCGACACACGCGCCCTGAATGTGGTCGATTTGATGTTCCTTATCTTTGAGCCAACTGTGCAAATAGAATGGTGGAGCGATTTCTTCGTACCCTTAAAGTCTCATTATACGCTAGAGAAAATGCCCTGTACTGGAGCACTGAGCTACCATAATCATTCTCCTTGTAATTAGAACTTCAGTCAAGCATAACATATCGTTTTTTTAAGCTTCAGCTAAGAAAGTACATATGCTGCACTTCAGAACTTTTAATTTACATAAAGAAATTATTGTGTAAAATTCTGATTGTAGCACTCTTTTTTATTCCACTTTTACTTATCTGCCGGTCGGCTGCATCAACTTTTATTAAAAAATAATTTGCCAATTTTAAAAAGTTTATTTCATAATCTCCACAACTGAATTTTAAGATAAATTTTCTTGCCACGTTATAAACTTAGAATGCTTCCTAAGGCTGCGGACCAATACTCAGGGTTAGTTAACCGATAATAAATTTGGTAAAGTTTAAACATGAAATAAAAAATGCAAAAGTTTTTATATACAGACTATAAAATGTTTTATTGTTATGACTATTTGTCGCTTTCCATTTTAAAATGATCAATCGGTTACAATTAGTGATCTAAAATACCCAGATGTCATGATATATACCCAAATTTTTGAATAGTGTGTGAGAATCTACTGCAAGTCGCCAAATTGTACCAAAACGGTATCATACGTGAACATAAAAAATGTATAATTTGTATACATTTAATAAAACCACCACAATATTTTGGTTTTCTCTTTCATATATTATTAAAGTTTGGTTGATTAAAACTTTAAGTAATCAGTCTTCTTGAATAATGTTGAGCTGTTTAATCCGGTGTCAAAAACACGAAAAACCCACAAAACAATACCATCTACGTAGAACGAACAAAAACCGTATCAAGCATACAAACAAAAAGAAAAAGGTTTAACGTCATCACATGATATACGATATCCATTATCAAAATTGTTATTACTTTTGGCTAAATTACTAAAATAAATAAAAGAAAACTTTTTTTTTTTATGTATTTCAATAGAAGAAAAGCGTAACACAAAAGCTCTTTTTTTTTGTGTATGAATGGGGGTATATATAAAATGAAATAAAAAAAAAAAATTTTGAATGAAAAGTATTTCTTCTTGTTCACGTTTTATTATTTGTGCGACAGAGTATTACACTGCCACTGTTGTTTAATAGTAAGAAATAGCTTTTGATTATTATACGCAAGAGTTGTTACCTGATGAAGTTATAATACAAAGTTTAAAAAAATCGTCTGTATAAAAAAAATGCCAAGTATATTTTCAAGTAGTATAGTAACTACAAGACATTAAATTATGCTTTTCTTCAGTTTGTTGTACTTGAGAAATTTCATTACATTTTTTTTTTAATTTTACATCTTAGTGTATGCGAATTTTCTATTTTTTTTTTTTTTTTCAACAATACGGTAATGGTACATAAGAAAAATATTCGAAGTTTGTTGACCGAAATATATGATGCACATTTTAAATAACATTGAAGTCCATATGTACTTCAAACAAATAAAGAAGCAAATATTAAACAATCTTATAGCATTAATCTAAAGCTACTATACCATTAATGAAAGCTTCACTGCCTTTTTTAGATATTGCTCCGTTCAGGATACCCTTGAATACCTTTTGACTAAAAATTTGTCTTGTTTTATTATCTGAATTTATATTAACAATCGCGTTTTCTTCTATTTTCAGTAAGTACCGAGGCTAATTAGATGTTCAAGGTAACATTTATTAAATAATTATTTTGGAAAGAGAAATTTGTCTGTGTATTAAAATCGATAAGATTCTGTCGGCTTTTTATAGACAAAATAAATCAACAATAATGGCATTAACAACATTTTGAGACTTGTTAATCAGACAATGTTGTGAATATTTTGCTTTTAACTTTTGATCTTTAAAATTTGAAATATGTACATGATACTAGTTCTGTAATGCAAAATTATATAGAATCTTCTAATTTTACGACTACATATTATCAAAATTTGTTGGAACTGCAATTTTTACAAATTATAAAGAAACAAACAATTAAATTTAGAATTTAGAAGTTTCCAAAATATATTGGAATAGCGTCAGATTTAAAGGACTACCAACCAGTTTTATTAATCTTAATGAAGAAATTATTTATTACTCTAAATTTGTATACTTGTCAGAAGGATGAACCCGAAACTAAGCAACATTTCAGTGTAACATATTTCATAAAAATTTGATTTTATTGAATATAATGGTAAATTATCCAAAATATTTAGACGGCCGAATTTTTGTTTTAGGCACATATTAGCTGCACAACTGGAACTTCAACGAATGCAGTAGACAATAGTCGATGGTATATAGTAGAAACAATTCCTTTGGAAAATTTGCAAGCTCATTTTCTAGCCACACGCGAGCCCTTTACTTCCCCAAGATTATACAAATATAGTTGCCTTGAATAGTATGTCACTTGTTCCGAAACTTTTGGGAGTACCAAATTCTTCTAGTAGTCGAACGATATGTTTCGCATTCTATTAACCTCCTCCCTCGCTAAGTAAAAAAGCTCTTGGCTCACATGGTATGCACTTTTTTTTTGTACCATTATAACGTTTTTTTGCTTTTGGTTCGATTGTCGATTTTAGTTGCTCGATATACATTAGGCACGTTGAACATTTATCGGATGATGGTGCTTTAAAACCAAGATTAAAACACCTGTTAGAAGCCTCTCGAAAATATCTGGATTTAACATGCAACTCGTTAGGACCCTCCGACATATACATATATGCGATAAATTTTATTAACAGATAAATCGCCTGGTAGATATTGGCGACAACCAATTTTCGTTCGGCAGAAATATATTACGGCAATGGGGATGATGTTCGTGATGGTGGTGGTGGTGATGTTGGAGTTGGTGATGTTTACATGAAGATATTTTTTAAAAGAAGTTAAGGCCAATTAGAATCGAAATAATGGTAATATTGTTGACTATGGTGATGGACATCATTATGGTCATGGTGGTGATGATGGTTCAGATAATTATCATGGCGCATGTTGCTGATTCTTATGCTGACTGTATGATCGCGATAATGATAGTGATAATAGTGGTGATGATGGTGGCGATCTTGTCTATTTACCGATAATGCCAAAATTTGAAGTTGCGATGGCAATGATATTTCCAATGATTTATTTTAGATAAGGGACAGAAATGATGGTAGTGGTAATTGTGATGATGATGGGTATTGTGAAGATGATGGTGACGGTTATGATCATAGTGATTGCCTTGGCGATGGTACTGATGTTGGTGATACTGATTTTGCGCAATGTCATCTTGCCTATTCGTAACCGACAATGATAAAGTTTTAGAATATAAAATATCGGGAGGTAACTTGGCTATTTCTTTTCTCAGAAAATTAAATAACCATAAAATAGACTGTAAATTCCCGATTTTTCCGGAACTGTCTTCCTTTTCCAAAATATTTGTCCGTTTCTTCGAGAATATTTCCCAGCTCTTTTTCAGTAAATATTATGAGAAATTCAGTATATATTACCGGTAGGAGCAGTTCATTCCCTCACTGTTCATAATATTTTTAAAGAATGTGCCCTATTTCCCCAGAATGCCCCCTATTTCCCCAGAATATATCCCCTTTTTCTAGAACATTTTTCTTTTTTCATGTATAGCTAGAAAAGAGCAGGTGGACAGCAGGTAAATATAAAATTACCCCATTCTTTTCAAAATTAATCATTTTTTGATATTTTAGACCATTAAGCGCCAGTGATATGCAACGTACGAACATTCAGAATGTGTCTTTCTTTGCCTAAATATTATCCTAGTGAATAGTAGTGCTAATCCATAACTCCACCTTCACCATCACCTTCATTATCGAATTTCGTCAAAATCGATTAAGAAAGATCCAAGTTTCATTCTGTTTGGATTTATTCAAAAAATTCATTTGAAAATCATCTAAAAAAAATTACGAAAAGTACCAATAAATATAATGCTTTACACACATCAATTGTCCACAGAATTTACATTTAATTCCTTAACTTCCTTGCTGTTTGTTTATTCTTTACTGAAATAAATAAATTAACATTCTCTTATGTAATGCTAAAAATTAATTCCTAAGACTTGGTTGACAAGTTCCAATTTCCACCACGGTTTATTGGAGGCATTATGTTTGTGGAGTTATAAACGCCCGTCGTATTTACGCCCGCGGGTTTATTTCCATTTTCTTAGGAATTGAAGTCGAAGAGTAATGTTTCCTTTTTAAAATGGCATTATGGTCCACCTTTTTGGATTGCCATTAAAACCCATATGTTAATCCATAGTATTGTTTCCATAATTCTTGAAGCTTGTAACGAACTTGCTTGAACATGTAGGCGTGGCGAGGCGAACTCGTTTCCAAAAATAAAATGCCATTTGTCATGGAATTCAATCACCCATCAGAGCTTTGGGGTGGTTTATATCTTGCTGACTAAAACTCAGGGATTGGGGTGGAGTTTTCCGAAGATGAATGGAAGCTTGATTTACCACCTAGGAAGAGAGGGGATAAGAGAAGGAATAGATCGGTTCTTTACACACCTAAGACTTACCTACATTGCATTCTCAATACTCACTTCTGACTCCAACACGAAATGCACGAAAAGCGAACAAAAAATTTCGGAAGCCCAAAAACAGGTGATAGATACGCGTAACTTCATTTAAAGCAAACAGAAAAGTTTATTAGGAATTAAAGATACATTTCAGCAACATCATTGTCAGAACATCTCTCAATTTTTTTCCAGAATATGTCTCGGCCCTTTTCCAGAATATAATACTAGAAAGAGCAGTAAGTTCCCCCTTTTCCAAAATAATTTTAAAGCACTTCTCTCAATTTTTTTTCAGAATATGTCTCAGCTCTTTTTCAGAATATAATGCTAGAAAGAGCGTTAAATTCCCCATTCTCCAAAATATTTTTAAAGAACTGCTCTCAATTTTTTTCCAGAATATGTCGCTGGTCTTTCACAGAATATAATACTAAATGGTTTATAACTTTTGACGGGGTCATACGAAATTTCTGAATTTTGCCGTGGAACATGGTAAATGATCGGCCTATATAATATAATAACAACTGAGGTTGTCAAACTAACGGTTCAATAATTCAAAAGCAATTATTGCTTATGGTTGAACGTTCATATGAAATGTGAAAGGAGAAAATAAAATTAATAAACAATAATAACCAAGAAAAATTTACAGAATTATAACCTAATCCTAAGCTACACCCTACTACCGTAAAACTTATCTAAATTAATGAAAGAAAATTAATTGTACAATAACTTAAAAATACTGACTATACCATTAAATATAATAAGTTCACTTGAAATAAGTAGGATGAAAGAAAAATATTAACTAACACAAATACAAAAAAAAATGTTGTTTAAAAGTTTTCCACTTAACTTTGTTGCATGATGAAAGTCATGTTGCGTGTTACATGTATATTGAATACAAGATGCATGTTGATGATGATGATGATGGTAGCAAATACGGTTTTTTCAATGAAAACCGATATGTGTAATCACCACAATATTTAATTTATTTATATCTGGATTTATTAATTTAATTGTTAATTAGTTATATTATACTTATTTATTTAGTTTTTATATTAACTTAATTAATTTAGTTTATTATTATTACACTTGTACCATATTCGATAAATAATTCAATTTGTTTTCACTCAAAATACTTGGTACAAAAGAAATGTTGTAAATCAACCGTTTTTATGTGGATTTTTTGTACTTGCAGATTGCAGTAAGTTAGGACAGTTTTGCACTTCACCGTTATTTTTTCCACTATTTCACCATAATATGAGCCGTTAATTTTGAAAGTGGTGCAAGTCCATTTTTCAAAAAATTTAAGTAAATGATAACAATAGGCAAATAAAAGTGTAATATTTCTAACAGTGAACAATTTATAGTCAAAATAAAGTAAATAAAAATCCCTAATACTTGTTCAAAAAATAAGAAAATGCAAAATCCCGTATATTTTTGCATTTATTGTTTCTCTATTCCTTCATTTTCTCGTTTCAACAAAATGTGGACTTGCCCCACTTTCAAAATAAACGGCTCATATATATTTATAGTTTATTATTATTATTACACTATTAGTCTTCATTTATTGGATTTTTATTTAGATATATTTAGATTTATTATTAGTTCCTAGGTATTAATTTAGTTTTTATGTTTAGTCACATTAAAAAAAAATAAGAAACTAGTTTTTTTTTCTTTTTACAAACTAATTCACTCAATTTCAGTTTATTTTTACACAAAGTCTCTTATTATGACCTTAAAAAAACACTCATATTGTTCAACACCCGTTACCTTTTCAAAATATTAAAAATTAAAATTTTTTTTTTACTTAAAATTATAGGATAATACTATTTACTTAATTATTAATTTTGAAAAATAGTTTTTAATTACGGTTTTTACATTATTAATAGTTTTAATATATATCAATTTTATTTTTATTTAATTGATAAAAAACTAGAGTAGGAAAAAAACAAGCTTCACCGTTTTTAACTTCCTTTTTCATTTTACCGAGAAACGAACAAAACTAATTTCTGAGCTGCAGCACTTTGACAAAAATTACGAGCAAATACTTGTTGACCAGAAAAAAATTTTCGATTCCGACTTCTCAAGTTATAAGTGGTTGTGTTTCTTGCATGGGCTTTACGTAAATTTTCTAACACAGTTTTCTGGGCCAGAGTTAATTTATCCATATTTGATAGCTGAGTTTCACTATCTTCCATACTATTAATTTGACGAAGCATATCGTAGTGAGATCCATCAGGAATAAAATGCTGTCCAAATACCGTAAAATAAGGTGATCGATCAGTGCTTTCATGAGATACATTACGTAATACAGAAGCGATTGCATGGATATGAACATCCCATGTCGTATGATCTTCTCTAATATAAGAACGAATGGCTGAAAGTATGCTTCTATTTATCCGCTCTGATGCATTCGCTTGAGGTGAGTACTTTGGGGTGAGTATTTGTCTAATGTTAAATTTTCGTAAAAAATTGTTAACTATTTTCGAGGTAAATTGTTTTCCATTATCGCTTACAATTTGCTCTGGTACGGAGTAGAAATTGAACACTCGATTTTCGAGGAAACTTACGACATTTTTACTCGTGGCATCCCTCATAGGCTCAAGCAAAACGAATCGACTAAGATGGTCCAACACGACGAATCCGGATTACAAAGAACTGGCGAGGAGGAAAGAGCTTGCTTCAACTTCTCAAAAGATTCCTGTGCGAGATCATTCCATTCAAACTTGCGGTTAGTAAGCTGTGTTGCGAGGTCCGCGAATCGGTGAATAAACCTGCGATACCAACCTGCCATACCCAGGAATCTTCTTAATTGTCGCACAGTTTTAGGAGTTGGATAAGAACTGATAGCAGAAACTTTGGAGGAATCTACTTTGAGTAACCCATCCCCGACTATGTAACCAAGGTAGCGAATTTCTTTGAGTGAAAACTTACTTTTCTCCAAGTTTATAGTTAAACCGGCTCGGCTTAACAATTCGGCAACTCGACCCAACAGTAGAATATGTTCGTCGAATGTCTCAGCGGTTATCAGAAGGACATCGAGGTATACGAATACTAGTGTGTGCAACTCGTGGGGTATAACTCGATGCATCAGCCGACACATCGTCTGTGGCGCGTTGCAGAATCCGAAAGGCATGACGGTAAACTCGTACAAAGGTCTGCCTGGGACAGTGAAGGCTGTTTTATCCCTTGACCCCTCATCCTGCGGTATTTGCCAGAAGGCGTCTTTAAGATCAAGGCTGGAAATGAATTTGGTATTATTCAGCCGTCCTACAAACCATCTATGAGAGGTAAAGGATAAGCATCCTTCACCGTCACCGAGTTTAATTTTCTTGCGTCTAAGCGCAATCGGACTCTGCCATCAGCTTTGCGTACCACAGCAATCGGCGAGCTCCACGAGCTACAACTTTCTTTTAATACGCCTAAGGAGAGCATTCTATCAAGCTCCTTGCCCATCTCAGCTTCAACAGCGGGAGACACAGCATAATATCGCTGCTTGATGGGTTTCGCATCGCCAACGTCAATGACGTGTTTTACTAACTGCGTTCGACACAGACCAAGCTTAGTGGAAGATGGAAACTTTAGCTTAACTGTCTCCAACTGATATTGCTGAGAAGGGATTAACTGATGGAGAGTAGGTTTATTGTCACAATTAGCCGATTCTGACAACTCACATGAAGAAAAATAATTTATGGATGGAGTAGAAAAATCATAAAGAGATGGGCCATACGAGATTTTTAAGTTAAATGCTCGCCAGAAGTCTAAAACTAAATGTAGTGATAAAATTTGCTTGACCAGCAAAAATTAATGGAATCTTGATATGACCAATTATTTGCTCCGTGTGTCCGTTTGCGGTCTTAAAGGTTAAAGGAAGGTGGCGGAAATTAACTGTAGGATCATTCAAAATTTCCTCGCAATTTTTACCAAGAATAGATACATTTGCTCCGCTATCCAATAGCCCTCTTATCCTTTTACCCAGAACTTCAACGTCAGCGTAGGGTCTTCCATCCGTGGCATCAGCGATAAGGGACTCAATAATTTGGGACTTAAATGATTTTCTTAGTTGGAAGTAGCGAATGGCTCGAGAAATTTTGTTACAATGAAAAAATGGATAATTGGTTTTTATTTGAGAAAATTTTAGAAGACTGAATTTTTCGTTGGATATTATTTTAGGATCGAATGATACCCTCCGTTCCTGTTCTGATTTGTTTGAGATGCCTGTGTAATGGGAGCAAGCGCCCTCGGAACGTGCACTCCCTCCTTCGAGTTTCCCCACAACGAACAACAGTTAGGACAGAATTTCTTAACAACTTCTGGAGTACCACATCCGAAGCAAAATATGTGCAATATCCTGTGGTTGCAATTTTTAAAGAAGTGACCTGTTTTTTGGCAGTTCCAACAATGCTTGATGTGAGTTCCACTCGAAGAGGCTGTTTTAATAGATCGAATCTCTCAATTTGGAGCAATAGCGTTGACCATTGGTTGAAATGGTGTTGAATTATGCGGGCCAACAGGTTGATTAGAATAATCTGTGGGTTGATTAATTTGAGAATAAGAATGAGTGGGGTAGTTATATTGTAATGCAGGATTAGGTTATAATTCTGTAAATTTTTCTTTTTAAATTTTTCTTGGTTATTATTGTTTATTAATTTTATTTTCTCCTTTCAATTTGATCTTTTTGTGAGAATAAAATGAGAGTATTGAATTGTAGCTTTTTGAATTTACATTTTATTGATTGTTAATGTTAAGATCAAAACTTAGCAGAATTTATTAATTGAGGATGAAGTAAAGGGTAGGTATATGGTAGGTAGGTCATTGGTAAAGTTATGGTATGTCTCAATATTTTTTTTTTTCTGTTTCTTCTTGCGGTCTAATACAGACATAATGTACCTTATGGAAAACCACACCCCATTTCCCTGAAACCTAGCCAGGATAAATTGACCGCCCGTAAGCTCTGCATGTGTACATTTCTGATAACCTACTAATTTCCAATTAGTAGTGTTACAAATGTTTGAAATTTGAAGTTACCATTTATACCTTTTGAAGGGGTCATAAGAAATTCCTGAATTTTGCCATAGAACATGGTAAATGGTCGGTGTAATAATAACAATTCATTTGTTTTATATTTTTCTTAATTATATTTTTAATTCTCAATAAAATACACGTTTACAAATTCACGTCTTTTACTATCAGCCAGCAACAACCTTCTCTCTCTTCTGTCACATAAACCATCATCGGTTTATTACTTTGTTTTTCCTTACTTCTAAAATACCTATAAACATCACTACGTATTAAATACCTATAATGCACGTTACTACATTACCCCTTTCGATAAAGTAAATGATGCATTTATACGTATTTAAATTACTGGAATCAAATTACTTCAAATTTAAACTTACAATTAATTCTACAAAATTTATGATCATTTACTTTACTTCTAATTTCAACTTTAAACAAAATTTACTTTACTTCTAATTTCAACTTCTATCAAAATTGCATATATATATATATATATATATATATATATATATATATATATATATATATATATATATATATATATATATATATGTATATATATATTAGGGTGGAGTGAAAAAAAACAAAAATTTGGGGGGCCCCCCAAAAGTTACCTTACAGTGCCAAAACCACCTGGTTAAAATATTTTTAAAATTCAATTATATTTACCGGTGGTATTTTCCATTTAAAGTATGTTTTTTTAATTTAATACAGATTTTTAACTTAAAGAGCGACAAAAACCACTTCGAAACCTAATTTTTCGGACTCACCGGACCTCAAAATCGATAAATTACCAATAACGTCAAGGTTCAGCATTTTCATGATTACTATACTTTATTTTACTTACGTAAAAGAACGTAAAAAGTGATGTGCCAAAATGTCGTTTCTTCTTCCTAAAAGTGGATAGTGGGCGTTTATCACAGAGAGTGGCTTTCGAGACGTTAGTAATTTCAATTAATAAACGGTATTCTATCGGTTTCTAAAGAATCATGTACTTGAGGGATTTTTGTATAATTAAAGTCTAGTTTAATTCGGCTAAAAAGAAAAATTTCAATTGAAAAATACCACCGCTAAATTTTAATGTATTTTAAAAAAATTTTAACCAGTCATTAACGACACTATAAAGTAACTTTCTGAAGGGCCCCCATACCAAAATTGTAAAAAAAAAAATTTTTCACTCCACCCTAATATATATATATATTACTTTACAAAATCTTTCATAAACGATGGCGCCCTCTTGATTCTCGACGTCCTTCTTAATTGCATGTTGCAATCCTCTTTGTCGATTTCCGGTCGTTGATCTTGCGATTCTTCCATCGTGACATTCCCTCTCAAATTTGAAGTAGACTCTTGTATTTCAGGTCTGACTAATCACTCGCTATCGTTTGACTTTTCAATAACAGACATTTCATCCCTTTGCTTATGGGTATCTGCTATAGGTATCACCTTCTTCAGATGGTCAGTTCGCCTTAGTTGACATTTACCATCCATACCTTGTATTACTGCTGCTTTTCCGTTCTTTTCCTTTACCACGTATTGGTCCGAATTTTGAAGATAATTTATTTTCTGGTCTCTCGTTTTGACTAATTACACTGTCCCCTATTCTGATGTCTCCCTCGACTGCTCCTCGTTCACTGTCAATATACTCTTTTCGTTTTAATTTTATTTCCAAATCTCGTTCTCTTACATCCTCATCGAATACGAAACTGTCATCTACTATATGTGTGTATGGAATTTTTTCTTTCAAATCCCAATTAAACATGAGTTTCGCTGGACTTGCATTGGTTGATTGGTGTATCGCATTCGAATACATTAGCAAGTAATTGTTTAATTCATCTTTATAATTTTTTTTTTCAGTTGCGCGATTCTTAATCGCTTCAAAATTGATCGGTTCTGTCTTTCGACTTCTCCATTGGATGATGGTGAGTACGTTATTGTATGCTTCAATTTCACTCCTAATGTTTCACAAAACTGGCTAAATTCGTGACTGGTAAATTGTGGACCGTTATCGGTTATTAGTATTTCGGGAGGACCAAATCGTGTGAAAATTGGTTTCAGTACCTCGATCGTTTTTTCTCTTGTACACGTCTTCATTATTTCCACAAGTACAAACCGACTGTAATCATCAGTTATTACTAAAATAAAATCCTTATTAGGTAATGGGCCAAGGAAATCCATTCGTATCTGCCTCCATGGACCGTTAGGTAGTTCTGTAATATATAATGGCTCAGGATTTTTTCTTTTGGATACTGCTTGACAACTATTGCAAGCTTTTACGTAATTCGTCACATCATTGTCCTGATTGTACCACCATGTCTTCGTTCTTAGTCTCCTTTTCATTAACGACTCGCCAGGATGTCCCTCATGCGCCAACTCGAGTTTCTCAATTGGATGCTTTTTGGAATAACTATCCTTCGGAACCGCAGTAATATTCCGTTCACCTCCGATAAATCGTCGGAGTATCGCTTATAGTGTGACATCTGTTGAGGCCACTTTCCGTATTTCAAACAACATTTTAAATAGCTTATCTCTTCATACTTCATGACTTCTTCTTTAATTTCGTCCATTGTCATTGCTTTTGGCGTTGCCGTCCTAACTATTTCGTTTAGATACTTCTCACCTCTTTCATCGTGTATTTCTAAATTTTACTGACATAGCCTTGATAATGGATCGGCTATATTCGTTTTTCCGGGTCGGTATATCACGTCCATATCATATGACTGCAATCGAAGTACCCATCTTTCTATTCTCGGACACGGTTTTGACAAAGGCTTAAATAATACCTCTAATGGCTTATGGTCCGTTATCAGATCAAATTGCTGTCCCATTAGATACATTTTGAAACGTTCGACCGCTCAGACTAAAGCTAGAGCCTCCTTTTCGGTCTGCGAATATCGCTTCTCCACATCCGATAAACCCTTGGATGCGAAAGCTATTATTCTTGCCTTTCCTTTGCCATCCTCTTGCATTAACACTTCCCCCAAGCCGTATGGACTAGCATCAGCCACCACAATTGTCCGATCATTCGATCCGTAATATCCTAATATTGTCTCACCGACTATTATTTCTTTAAGCTTTTGAAATGAATTCTCTTGTTCTGATGTCCACTCAAATTTGTTACCCTTTCTTGTCAGAACTTTTAACGGCTCGCTGATCGTCGCTAAATCTGGGACGAACCTACCTATATAATTTAGTATACCTAGGAAACTACGGACTTCTTCTTTTGTATTTGGCTGTCTAAAATTTCTGATATCTCTAACCTTATCTATTGTAGGCCTGATTCCACTAGCATTCAAGATATGTCCCATGAAAATGATTTCGGTTTTTTTATACTGACATTTTTCGTTATTTAAACTTATCCCGTTATACTTTAATTTTATAAGTACCTCTTCTAATATTCTATCATGTTCTTTGCAATTCTCTGCAAAAACCAAAATATCGTCTATATAAATTATGATTCCTTTTATTCCAACTAATAAATTTTCTATCGTTTTCTGAAAAATTTCGCTAGCACACGTCATTTCAAACATTAACCTTTTAAATCGATAAACACCCTCATGTGAAATAAATGTCGTATTTGTCTAGATCGAGGAGTTATCTCTATTTGATGGAATGCGATCTTTACATCTAACTTTGTAAAAATTATGGCCTTTGATAAACTAGGCAGAATCTCATCGAAAGTAGGTAAAGGATGTATCTCCCTCTTAATTGCTTTATTAGCCTGTCTCATGTCGACACACAATCTAACATCGTTACTTTTATTCTTTGGGACTACTACTAGTGGAGATATCCATTCGGATATTCCTTTCACTCGTTCTATTATATCATTATCCAGTAATTCCTTTAGTTTACACGATACCTTTTCTTTCAAAGGAATTGGAATCCTTCGATAAGGCTGGCGTACTGGAATTATGGACTCGTCAATATGAATTTCGACTTGAACGTCTTTTAATTTACCAATTTTATTTCCTGTCCCACTCAACGATTCATATTTTTGAACTGATTTTACGTCAAACGAAATTATTTTTAAATTAACCGCCGTCTTGCAGCTGAGCAATGAAGTTCCACTTCCTCTAACAACATAAATGTCGGCTTCTACTTTTTCTTCTTTGTAAGCTATTTCTGCTCGAATTACTTTGTAAACACTAATATTATTACCTCCGTAATCCTTCAATTTGCTTTCAACTATACTATTTTCCTTTATTACTTTGATATTTCTATTCCTCGCTTTAACATAAGTATCTGTACTAATTATATTCATTGCAGCACCTGTATCTACAGTCATGCCTATTTTAACGTTACCTACTAAACAAACTACTACTACATTTCCATTGTTAGTACTCTTACTGTCTATGATTTTTAATATTTCACTATTCTCGGACGGACTTGTTTCTTCTTCGTCTTCTACGTATCTGACTCGATTAGTACCTGACTTTGATCGACATACTTTATCGAAATGATTGAACAAATTACACCTATTACACTTTTTTCCTAATGCTGGACAATTCTTATCTCTGCTTAAATGACCTACTCTACCACATCTAAAACAAGACAATTCATTTTCCTGCTTACCTTTACCCGAATTCACTCCGAATTTATTTTGCGTCTTTCTTTTCGCACCAGGATATTTAGTCTCTGATCGATATGGATGCTGTCCATGGCTCTTTTCTGCTTTTACGCTGACTTTTTGTATCTGCTTATCTACTAAATCGGTAATTTCCAATCCTTGTGCTAATTTTATTAATTCGTCTGAATCCATGCTTCCTTTTTCGATGACTTTCCTTTCTAACTGACTGAGTTGTACACTATTTGATCCCGCACGTGCTCCTTTTCGTTGTTGAACTCACATTTAGCGGCTTGTTGTCTCAATCTCACAACAAATTGATTGATAGTTTCCTCCGAATTCTGTTTCATTGCACGAAAATATTTACGCTCCAACGCTGAACTCGATTTTGGCATGAAATATTCGTCCAGTGATTTTACCATTGATTCGAATTCATTTTCTTTCCTTATTTCCTCGTCTTCAGCATCTTGGGGCAAATTATAGTAAATGTCCTGTAGCTCCATACCACCATTATGTAACATTTTAAACTTTTTGATGTGAAAACATCTTTAGCGGCAGGAGTAAATAAAAAATTGTATAGAAGTCGGGTTACGGAAACGAAAATGCCGAACAAAAAATATTGCTGGTATGTGTGGATATCAATAAGAACAAAAAATAAAAAAAACGTAAAATCAATGCAAAATCTACGCATACTCATGCAATATACAACATCATCCGGCATTTCAAAAACATCGTGAGCCGAATACAAAAAAAATCTAAAAAAAACCGCCTACTTTAATTTATTTTTTTTTTAATTTATTTTTTTTTTGTTGTGAAAATATCTGCTATATATGGCCGCAGCAGCAAGTGTTTTTGAAAATGAAAATTACATACGAGTAAAAGGGCCACATTATGCTTGTGAAGTGCAATAGTTATTTACGTTACAAGGGCGGTAAATGAGTTATTACAGTACAAGTTCGATGTTTATTTGAGAATTTTGAACGAGTACTGTAACGATCATTTAACATACGTGTAACCTGATTTTGCTTTGTTCAGTGAGTTTGCCGTGACCATTTACTACTATGGAGGTTTAGGTGATTAACTTAACAGAATTGTACTTTGCTCATGCTTAATTGTCAGTAAGGTTGGTCCTCCAAATTCAAAATAGAATTATAACTTACTGACTTTATGAACCAAAAATGTAACTTAGTTTAAATACTAAGCCAACTACATCCGCCTTTATGGAGGGGTTTCTGAGCCATAACGAAATGGCTCGAAATGATTCAATAGTTATACAAAAAAGTTTTCACATAAATCTTTTACGAGTTGAGGGTGAACACGCTCGTTGTTTTTTTTATTTTGTTGTCGGTTATTCCATTCGCAATTACCATTACGTCAAATGCTCGTTTCCACTTCTCCCAATTTGCGGTGATATTTCCCTCGAAACTTAATTTGTGAATTGTACTATTGTCTCGCTTGCCATATTTTTTTTTAGACAAAAAACAAAATTTTACTTTTACACGTGTTTTCGGATTTAACCTTACTTTTAAATTTACTTTCTATACGTGTTTTCGGATTTAACCACTTTTAAATTTTATTTAAATAATTTATTTTATTTTATTTTTTTAATCTTCGTCGCCAATGTAATAATAACAATTCATTAGTTTTATATTTTTCTTAATTATATTTTTAATTCTCAATAAAATACACGTTTACAAATTCACGTCTTTTACTATCAGCCAGCAACAACCTTCTCTCTCTTCTGTCACATAAACCATCATCGGTTTATTACTTTGTTTTTTCTTACTTCTAAAATACCTATAAACATCACTACGTATTAAGTACCTATAATGCACGTTACTACAGTCGGCCTATACAATTAAGTAACAACTGAGGTTGACAAATTACTGGTTCATTAATTCAAAAGACCTTACATAGTAATTATTGACTAATCATCTGAAAAAAATTTAATTTGAAGTATCCCAACCCATTTTGAATGGGTCATTAGGTAATTCTAAAAATTCCTTTGTAACATTATAAATAGACGTTCTATAAGACGAAATCAAATCTGTGGTAAAAAAATGACTGGTTGGAATATTAGGATGACTTTAGCTAAAACAAAAAAAAACTGTTTTTAAAGGAATTTGGTTCGGATCATTCTGGGTAATTTCAAATGTTTTTCAAAATTGAAAAGTATTTTCTGTTTTATTTTTCAAATATTCAAACTTATATTCAAAAATGTATTTGTGTTGTTCCTTTATGTCATGTAAAATTTTACAATTTAGCTAATTCTTAAACCATTTTCGTGCTTACTTGTACTAAAAGTAGAACATTAAAGGTGTAAACCATTGGTGTTGCCATTGCGTTTTTCGTGCTAACTTTTCGTGCTAACTTCACAGACATCAATATCGCTTGTTAATTATATTTTACTAATCACAAGATACTTTTCGGTCAATAACAACCATAATATCGAATGACTGACTATCTCAATTATCGATCAAAAAAAAATTTGTTTAATCACACAATATTCAGGGCTATTCAACCGTTCGTATTGGAACGCGCTTCGCCCGTTACTAGGTGAAGATTTATTTTGGAAAATTTCCATTCTAATATTAAAATTAAATCTCCATTTGCAGAATATTTTAAAATTCTACTATGCTGTTCCGGAATCAATTTCGCAATCCGCTCAAATATTTTCGTCCATCTAGCACAAGGGGATTATGCCAATCAAAACCAATTTGGAACATTTACAACTATAATAGAAGCGATGCCAGCGATACAATTCGTTGATCTGTGTCTGCAAGGTTGACGAAGCATTTATCTATTCTAGCACAATGGATTTAGACAACCAACAAACCAAACAAACATTCAATGTTTTAATCTCTATTTTAATAAATGACTAATTATGAAAAACTTAAATTTTTAAAAATGTTTGGATTGGAAATGTCAAAGCGTTTCTCTTCTTAAGGTATAAAATGAATTAAAAGTACTGGATTTATTTAGTTCACTTTTTTAAGCTCTATGTTATAATAAAATAATTTTATTTGGATTTTAGCTTAATATTTCATTTTTATTAATTATTTAATAAAAACCCTATAAATAATTAATAAAACATGAAATATTAAGCTAAAAAACCAAATAAATCTTTTTTTTTACTGGATTTATTTTGAATTTTTTTCTAAGAGGACACAATACCCAGAGAAAATGGTGGTATCCATTAGGGGATCTTTCTACTTAGTTATTGCTTTTGAAATTTGGCATTAAAACCCATAACAAAAGGGTATTAAACACCTCATAGACCTGATGCCATTTCAGAAGGGAAATAGTGCCAACGGACACTAGTTCTTGAGGAAAGGGAGGTAGGATCCTCGGGTGTTGATTCACTCCACCCAAGTCCTTACAAAATATTATATTATACGAAATAATTCAATTTCATCGAGTAGTACAAAAAAAACAACGTGCGAGTTTACCCTCAACTCGCAAAAGATTTAAGTGAAAACTTTTATCTATAAATATCTATTGAATCATTTCAAGCTATTTAGATGAGGCTGAGAAACATGTGCATAAAAACAGCTGTTGTTCGCTATAAGCATAGACATTCATACTAGATTTCTCATTTCATAGTAACTAAAGGAAAAAAACAAAAACTTCTGATAATTCCAATGTATCGTTGTGTTGTGTATTTTATAAGGCAATGATTTTAGAATGCGTTGCAAATATAATACGTATATGCAATACACCGATAATATTTGAATGGAAAATTTTTGTTTTTATTTTCTGTTTTTAGTCAAATGAGAGATCTATTATGATTGTCTATGGTATAAGTTTCTAAGTTACATTTTTGGTTCAAAAAGTAAATAAATTATTCTATTTTGAATTTCAGGACGAACCTTAATGACATTAATTGAGCATGAGCAACGTACAGTTCTGTTAATTTAATCACCTAAACCTGCCGTGTACGCTTTAAAGTATAGCATTACTCATACACAGCAATCTTGCTCAAGTAGTAATTGGTCACGGCAAACTCGCTGAACAAAGCAAAATTGCATCGATTTGTCACTGATCAGTTTAAAATAAATTAAATAGAGCGGTTCTATTTGGGCGCAATGTTGACCGTCAAATCATTGCAATTGGAAAGACAGTAGCGCGAAACCCTAATACCAAACTCGCCAACAGCATGAGCATTTAGCAATACTAATAAGAAAGCATACCGTTCATTTTCAAAACCATTTGCTGAAAATAAATTAAAGTAGGCGGTTTTTTTATTAATTTTTCTTCTATTCGACTCCCGACGTAGATTTTGCATTGATTTTACGTTTTTTTTTTTTTTTTTTGTTCTTGTCAATATTCACACATACATGCAATATTTTTTGTTCGGCACTTTTGTTTCCGTAACATGATTTTTATACAATTTTTTACTTATTCCTGCCGCTAAAGATATTTTCACGTCAAAAATTCTACAATTTCTTAACCGCGTTCTGCCGAAACCGCGATTTAGAAGTACCTCATTAGGGAATTCGTGTTAAAATTCTACAAAATAAGTGAAATACCACAATTTTAAAAATGAGAGATATGTTGCAAACAAGATTATTTTCTGAATTTAGAAAGAGATGCTATGTTTGGACCTGAGTATTAATTTGTAAAGTTATATTTCACTACAAATATCAGATAAATTTCAAATGAAACGAACTCTTAAAATCTGTGTTTGTTTTATTAAATTAATTTGAACATCAGCTCAAATATATATCTTCTGTTTATGTTCGAAACAGATCAATATAGTCCCCCTACCCCATTAAATTGATATTGTAGTTATAGAAACTTATATAGCCTTAAAGGATTCTTCCCTAATAAAGGAGTACCCACACAAATTTAAAGATATAAACATTTGAATTTTGTACACCCTCTTATCTTAAAATCAAATAAAACGAATAAATTAAGATATTAAAAGAATTCCTTTTGATTTAATATGTAAATCGATTCCGTTGAAATTTAGAAAAAAGTTACTTTTTACGTCCCAACAAGTTTTAAATATTTAGCTTATCTCTAGATACGAGTGTATCTTTGTAGCTATATACATACATATATACGAACTCATTCCTTGGGTATACGAATGACCAATTTTAATTTATTTTCTATTTAATAATCTTTTCTTTATTTATTTATTTTCGTTTCGTATTTTAATTTTTATTTTTGTTTTAATTTTCTTAATACAATAACAAAACTTTAGCTATAAACTGAAACGTTAAATTTTCTTATCCGTTTATTTGTTTTATTTTATCTTTATTTCGTCGAAATTTTCGTATTTAATTTTAATTAGGAAATTCCCTTCTGTTATTTGTTTTTGTAGTATTTTATTATTTAAGTATTTTAATTTCCTAAAAATAAACAGATTTTTGAAAGCAATTATCGTAGATTTTGATCTGGTATATACACTCGTATATTCTGCTTTAATCGAAAACAGGAATTTTAATTATCGCCTATCCAATTTCAACCAGATTTAACATGATCTGTATATATATATCTAAATATGTACATACATTAGTAAATTCAAAATATGGTTTTATTTTCATACTTTATATATCATTAATAATAAATCTTTTAATTATATTCAATAAATTTTATCTAATTTATGTAAATGTCATTGGCAGATTATTGATTTAATTTAATGTATCTGTTGTATTTAATGATTAATATTATCAATAAAAATTAATGAAAATCTGTATTTTTAATTTTTTGTTGTTTCCAAACCAGATTTTAATTCGATTAAACTCGATTGGCTAGTTGCTAGTTTATTAAAAAAAAAAAAAATATTGCTTACTATCAGAGCCTTCTAGAGCAGGGGCGTCCAAGCCAAATGAGTATTTTTGACAAATTTTCAAAATAACTCGAGCATTAAAACTGCGATTAGAATAAAAAGCCAACTGGACAACGCCGTAATTATTTATGTATCCAGGGCCAAAGAATTTATCACTCCGGAATAGATGTGAAGATCACCGCAATAGCTGTTACATATTGCAGCATGCGGCCCGCGGGCCGCATGCCTCAAAATGGAATAAAAATAGCGGTGGTCTTTACACTCACCCCAGAGTAATACATTCTGTGGCTATGGATACATAAATAGTTACCACGTTATACAGTTGGCTTTTTTTTCTAATCGCAGTTTTATTGCCCTAGTTATTTTGAAAATTTGCCAAAAATACTCATTTGGCTTGGACGCCCCTGTTCTAGAGTATAGAGCCATAATCATTATGACGTATTTTTTAGAAGCTTTTTTAGTGGTAAAACTTTTCACTAATTTCCATAGGAATCCATAGTAAAAATGGTGTTTTTTAGCTTCAAATTTTTCATTCAAAAAAGCAAAAATGTTACAAAATGTTTATACAAAAGTATTCTACATATCTTTAGCAACAATATACAGGAAGGGTTTATTGGTATTAAGTAAATATTAAGTGCAGAAATATTAAAATTAAATTATTTCTAAAATATATTTTCCGGACTTTCATTTTGAAAATACATCAAAGTTGGCTCTGATGAATTAAAATAATACTTGCTACATTTATCTTTAGTTTTACTAGTGTACGTTAGATGTCTCAGATTTATAGAGAAAAATACGAAAAAAATTGTTTAATCACAAAATTATCACACGTTCTTAAGATTCTAAGAATTTGTTTTGCTTTTCCTACAATTTTTGAACTTAAAATTTCCCCAGGTGGCAATTTTTGGTACGATTTTTAAAAAAATTGTACTGCCATCTATGTAATGTATATTGACTTAATGCACACAATTTGTAGTAAGCTTTTGACCAGAATGCTGTTGTTATGAACATTTTTTTATATTTTGGTTTAAATAAATCAATTATTACAAGAAAATGAAAACGATTTACTTAAATGATATTCATATATGTTGAAATTCAAACATTTATGAAAATATTTCAGAAATCATAATTAAGAATTTACAACGTTTTCATTTACAAATTTGTCTTAGGAAAAAAAGTGATTTCCCATATGTTTTATGTGTTTTACTATGGAAATTTTGGTTTTTTCCTCGTTTGTAATTCCCTTATAAAAGCTTCGTTTTTTAGATTATGGCTTGTATAATCAAGGTTGCTTTGTTACTATACGTCCAAAATTTGAAAGTTTCAGTGCAATTCACGAAAATAATCACAATGTCTTTCCTACAATACAAGAAAAATATAAAATTTAAGTTGCTCGGACTTTAACCCAAAGATGGCTAAATGCTTAATTAACCATGCGTTTATTGAGTTGTCTATTGAATCCTCTTACGAACGTCGTTTAACTTAAAAAACCTAATAAACCATACCAAGACAGGTTTCACCAAATCAACAGCCAACAGTTAATTACTTTTATTTGGCAACAACAATAATTTGATTTGATCATTCGGTTACAATTATTAAACGTGTAGATTTATTGAATTATTTTTTATAATTACAAAGCTACCCTTACAAACAAGAAAACCTTTGATAAAAGCTTTAGCAAAGAAAAAAATTCGAGAACCTTTAAAGAAATTGTAACGAATCGGAAGTGTATTGTCGAATATTAACAGAGCCTTCTAGAGTATAGAGCCATAATCATTATGACGTATTTTTTTGAAGCTTTTTTAGTGGTAAAACTTTTCACTAATTTCCATAGGAATCCATAGTAAAAATGGTGTTTTTTAGCTTCAAGTTTTTCATTGAAAAAAGCAAAAATGTTACAAAATTTTTATACAAAAGTGTTTTACATATCTTTAGCAACAATATTCAGGAAGGGTTTATTGGTATTAAGTAAATATTAATTGCAGAAATATTAAAATTAAATTATTTCTAAAATATATTTTTCGAACTTTCATTTTGAAAAATACACCAAAGTTGGCTCTGACGAATTAAAATAATACTTGCTACATTTGCTACTTGCACGTTCTTAATATTTTGAGAATTTGTTTTGCTTTTCCTGCAATTTTTGAACTTAAATTTCCCCAAGTGGCGATTTTTGGTACGGTTTTTCAAAATGTTTACTGCCCACTGCCATCTATGTATATTGGCTTAATACATACGAAGCTTTTTTTTTTAATTTGACCAGAATGCTGTTGTTATGAACTTTATTTTATATTTTGGTTTAAATAAATCAATTATTACAAGAAAATGAAAACGATTTACTTAAACGAGATATTATGTTGAAATTCAAACATTTATGAAAATATTTCAGAAATCATAATTAAGAATTTGCAACGTGTAACAACCGCTTGTGGTTGTTATGTTTTATTTAATCTAAAATCTGTAATTGCGGTTGGAAATCCCAACAAGGTTCAATGTTTATCCACTGCGCTGCATAAAATCTCTTCCACTACACGTCATTCTTTCTTTGGCTTAATTTGTAATAGAAAATATATTTTTTTTTTTGGTAGAGTGTACCATTTAGCATTTTATACTTCTCCTTATTTTGGTCGGTTACTCGATTCGTTTTATCATTTTTTGTTTGATGGTATGTAATGACGTGTAGTGGTTGTCGTTTTGCTTCATCTGTTTTGTTTTGGTTAGCGCGTGGATTTTCCATGTAAATGGAATGTTCCAGTGATTAAATTAAATAGTATTGGTGTGTGCGAGTCGATTTTGGGTGATGTCGTATGTGTACGTCACCCGAAATTTATCGGTCGGGTTAATGTTTTCTTTAGTAAATAATTTTTGGGTGGGGGGAAAAATTTATATTTTTTTTTTTGGTTACGCGTCGGTATGTTTTTGGGTAGTCTAGTTTTGGAGTTTGGAAAGTGACGAGTCAAGTGTAGAGAGTAGTTTTAAGTTTAGTTTAGAATTAAGCGAAAAGTTTTTTTTAGAGTTCTGATTTATAATCTAAGAAATTTTTTTTTGTTTGAGATATTTATTGATATACCTATGGTGGGAAAAAAAAAATATAAAAACCCAAACCCAAGTTTTTTTTATATAAATATTCAAGTGGGAATTTCTTTGGGTGTTTGAGAGACATTTTATTTGTGTTAAAAATAATAAAATTGAAAAGATAATAATTAAATAAAAGTTATTAATTATTAAGATTTGCTTAATTTTGTTGTTGGTTACGGAATGTTATAATAAGATGCTGTTTTTATATTAAATAAATCTAAAGATGTATTAATAAATAGCATAATGACATTGGTTGGAATTTTTTTCCGTTATAAATAAATAAATAATTACTTAAAAATCTGTGTAGTGATTCCTCGAATAAATATGTATTATTAAAACTTAAAACGATATTTGATGCTGTGTTTTTTTTTTGTATCCTGTGATTTGGATAATCTTATGAACGAGACAAGACGTTATATTGTTGAGCCATTTCAATATCTGGGTATCGACCAGTTGTGTACGATTATTATATACCCGTGTTTTGGTGATTCAGCATCTGAGTTTCCGTGGATTTCGGAAAATTAGTGAAAGAATTGGGTTTGTGGCAGCAACTCCGCCTAACGGAGTGGGGTTCGTGCGAGGGATCCTGCGTCGGCGCTGATTGCTGTTGGTAGCAGAGAGGTCGGACGGGCCTAAACATTTTTTGTTGTTCAGGTAAGGTGACCATTCGGTAAAAATAAATAAGAAACCGGTGGCACCGCGTGTTTTTTTTTTATATATTTTTTTTAAAAAAAATTTGTAATCTCCACACTTGACGGGGATTTTTTTTTTGTTTTATTATTATATTTTTTTTTATATATATATTTAAATTTTTAACGGGTTTTACAGGTTCCGGGTGGCGTCATATGCGACACCCCAAATCGATTCGCACCACGTTTTCTTTTGTGATTTTTTTTGATTTTTGGCTAACGTTTTCTTTCAAAATTTTTCTTTCATTTCATTTTCTCCGTTGCTTTTCTTACCGTTCGATTTCCATCCGTAATTACAGGTTGTTTCTTTTTTATGATTTTTGGTTACATTTTGATTTAAAGTGATGTGTTACTAAATGGTTTTGTGTGATCGCGTGAGGATGGGCGGCCTTATGCTGACCTAGGCCTTGAGCAGGGTCGCCGGAGTGGCACCGGCGTCCCTGTCGAACGCAAATTTTGTTTTTATGATTATCTACCACTGTGGTCGTGGCACAGTAGAATAATTTTCTTGTCCCCTTCGTTTTATCTCTATGCGGTTTTCAAGCATAGTAATATGTCTGGTAACCCCCACGCCTAGCGGCGAGCTTCAGCCAGTGCAATACCGCAACCAGACCTCTATTGCTATGTTCTGTTCAACAAAATCCCTTTTGGGGGATTTTGTTACAGTGGCGCCCAAACTTTGGCTAATTTTTTTTCTTTTCGTCTTTTCAGATTTCACAATTTTTTTCAGCTTACTTGTTGTGAGTACCACGTGCAAAGTCCAACGCTTGCGTTGTTTGAGTTTGCACGGGTGCTCACATCAACGTTTTCTGCCCGATCAACATTCAAATCTGCATTGCAACCAGCGTAAGCTGTTTGATTGCATGCAGATGAGAATGTTGATCCCTATTCTCAGCTCGTCTGATGAATGGGCTTACCATTTCTGCCATGTGGCATTGATTGTGGTTAAGCTCATTCTTCTTTCGTTCTGAGTTTAGTCTTATTAAATTTTTAGAGTCTTCGTACCTTTTAATTAACGTAATTTTCTATTTCAGTCCGACTACCTTCATGGGGAGGGATCACAGCATGTTCTAACCTTTGGTTATTTGATCTTGCTGGATCGCTCGTCATGTTGGTTCCATGTGTCATGGGTGTTGGGATCGCGAACTTGTTGTTTCCACCAATGTGGTGTTGATTGGACAGTTCGTGGTCGCAGTACTCATTGGCACATCTTTAGTCAATTTCTACTTTCAGGTAAAATTTTATTTTTCAAATTTTTTTTGTTCAATTCTAATTAAACTACTGGGACCACAGTGGTAATTTTTATTTTTTTATTATAGCGTTCACGCCTAGCTCAGCATGGGGCCGTGCTCACTTCTCACGTGATCACATTTTTTGTTATTTTTTTGGTACAAGTAATACGCTTTACTTATTTTTCTTTTGCTTTTTCATTTTTTTTTTGGGAATTTTTTTTGATTATTGGTTGTTTTCAGTTTTGGTTAATGGAGCAGCTAAAATACTATTAATAATTTTGGTCAGTTCATTTTTTTTATAATTCTATTTCGGTATTTTGATTTTTTTGTTTTTGGTTATATTTTGCGTGCGAATGAATTCAGGCAATAATAATCTACCGTGGGATAGACCGGCAAGTGCGGTTGTTCATACAGTGTTTGAGTCGAGTGAAAGTAGTGCTTTACCGCGGATAAGTCCTTGGGATAACCATAGTAATTTTCCAGCTCCTCAATCCTTCCGACTTGTTGATATCTACGTGATTATTATAGTTATAATTTAAAAAGTTCATTCTAATTTTCATTATTTTGTCAAATTATTTTCATTAATTTTTTTTCGGTTTTGGGATATTGATATTTAAATTAATTTTTTTCTTTCGGTAATTTTTTTGTGTATATACATATATATATATATATATAAATATAATTCATTTTCTTTATTTTATTTTTTTTGTCTCTCACATTCAGTTCAATAGTAAACTCAGTAAACATAAATTCTTTTTGTCCTTTAAATTATATTGAAGTATTAAGCAACACTTTAGATTCCAACACATTACCTTGGGATAGACTGGCGAGTACGGATGAGAAAAAGGTTTTGAGTTGAGCGCTAGTTCAGTATTGACGCGAGTGGTCCAGTGGATAGTAATTTGTGCTCGCAGCTCCTCAAACAGCCCGGCTTGTGGATATCTACTTGGTCATAGTGAGTCTAATTTGAGATTGGTGCTTCAATATATGTTCTCAATAAATTTCTTTAAATAATTAATTAATAATTTAAAAAATTTTTTTTTTCTGCTTTAAATTAAGTAATTCTATCTTGTTTTTCATATATATATATATATATATATTCAAATATTTTTATAGTTAATTTTTTTTTTGATGGGTAAAATTTATTTTTTTTCAGTAATTGCTTCAATTAAATAATTTGTTTGATTTTTTTTGTGGAATTGCCAGTATCGCTGGTCTTCATTTGGTATTCAGTTGTAGCTTTAAATTTTACTAACTTTTGGTTTAGGTAACTTTAATTATAACTATAATTTATTCAGTTTTCTATAAAGTAAATATAAGTTAGAAATTTTTTTTAAAATAATATTGTTAATTTACATTTGTCGAGAATTAACTCTCATTACGTTTAAAATCACGTTTAAATTCAATTTTGGTTAATTTTTTTTTGTAGCTTTAAATTTTTTTTTTCTCTGTTTCACTCAATCTTTTCATAATGGACGAATTAATTAAGGCATTTAATGTGGATCCTAATTCAATTGATCAGGCGGAAATGATGAGAGTCTTGACGGCTCAAGTTCAACTGCTGACCAACGAAGTGAGAATACAGCTGGATGCGGAACAAGCAGCCGGTGTGCATAGTCAGTTAAATCCAACGTTAAAAATTCCTGTTCCGGAGGTGTCTTTTGGGCCACCTCCTCACCCTGATTTTGCTGGTCCTGCAAGAGGTCCACTAGTTTCCACGGCGCTAAATCTGCAGGACAATAATTTGCCTGAATTAACTCATTCTTTCATGGAACCTGTCTCTAAAGAGCGTTCATCTCCGGAGCAGGCCACCCAACGTCCTAATTTTCAGTCAGCCCCAGACGCTAGAGATCTTCATAATAGTACTTTGAATCCCGTGCCTTCAGCAATTCATAATCCATCTACTCAATATAATCCTGATTTCAATAGACGTTCTTTATCTCGATGTGGGATTTCCTACACAGGTTCACCTTCTGGCATAACTGTGGACATATTCCTTTTTCAGCTGGACTCTGTAGTGAAATCCAACAATCTATCACCTTCCTCTGTACTTCTGGATCTGCATCTTGTCCTGAAAGATGTGGCACTGCAGTGGTACTGGACCTACCGCAGGTATAATCCTTCAGCACCTTGGGATAGCCTCCGATTAGCCTTCCAAGAAAGATTTAAAGATAGGCGTACTCCCTACGAAATTCGTCGTATGGTTGAGTCTCGCAAACAGTTACCTAACGAATCATTCTTGGAGTTTTATCATCACATGTGGAATTTGGCCCTGCAGTGCCACACCCCTTACAGCGACGATGAATTCATACAACTACTGATGAACAATATGAAGCCTGTCCTTCAGTATCAACTTACTGATCGACACTTCTCACATATCAATGAGCTCATCAAAAGTTGTACTTCATGGGAGGATTCGCTAAAACGTTTTCGTTCTCCACCTGATTACTCGATGCACCCTCGTCGTAGTATCAATGAACTCGGTGTTGAGAGAATGTATGATTCAGAACCAATCGTTCCAATGTCTAATCCGTCAGTTCCATCCGCAGATACGTCAGGATCCGCATATCGCGTTCCATCCGGTGTTTTTGTTCCGACGTCCGAATCTGTGCAACATATTTCTGCTATCAGCCCTAGCCATTCTTATCGTGCTCCAATGGGAACGACTATTACAAATTCTAAGTCTTTTAAACACACCTCTACTTCTCCTTCACCTAATGTAACCAATACCTCTAGATCTGGCCGCAATTACATTTGCTATAATTGTTCTGATATAGGGCATGGTTTTCAAGACTGTCCTCGTCCTCACTTGGGTGCCTTTTGCTATCGTTGTGGTCTCAAAGGCACCATTTCAACAAATTGTGTTCGTTGTGCGGGAAACCAGATCAGTGGTTCATGGAGATCGGGGAACCAGGAACCACAGACCATCTCAACCCCAACCATAATTACCAAAGTAGATGCAGTCAGCAATACCGACCCAGAGTTTCGGAAGAGACTGATGCCAGATGGAAAGAATCAGTCGAACCAGTGAAAGTTCGCGTTGAGTCCTTTGATTCCGCAATCTCTTCTGGATCTGGTTCAGCTGGTTCCGACCTAATGGTATCGGACTCTTGCTTGCCTGTTTCTCCACCTGAATGTCGAGTAAATTCCTTTTCCAAATTGGAACACTCCATTCCTTCAACTTCTTCATTTAACAATAGTGCTAATTTTTCTGATTCCGTTCCATCTATCCCCAACACTTTTAGGAAACTCATCTCAGCTCAGTTACTTCGCTCAAAAAAATACTGGGAGCAACGTCGGATTTTGCGATCCTTTGTTGTTTCTTCAGTACTCGGTTCTGAGACTAGCGATAAACGGCCTTATGCCGATATTCTTGTCAATGATGTTCCATACCGAGGTCTATTAGATAGTGGAGCGAGTGTAAGTGTGTTGGGTTGTGGTTCTGAAAAGTTGTTGGCGGACAACAACCTTCATATTCATAATTTTCCTACTTCTATTCAGACTGCGAGTGGTCAATCTCAGAACGTCATTGGTTACATAAATGTTCAGGTTAGCTTTAATTTCCAATCTCATTACATGCGATTCTTTTTAGTACCTTCTCTAAAGCAATCTCTTTATTTAGGGATTGACTTTTGGAATAAATTCGGCATTACTTTGCAATTACCGGCGTTGAGTGAATTATCGGACTCCGCAGAAATATCTTGTTCTCCTAAATTCCATTCTCTCTCTCCAGATGATAACTTAAAGCTCTCTACAATAGTTAAAAAATTTCCGTCAAGTGCTAAAATGGGTCTTGGACGAACTACATTAATCTCTCATGAGATTGATGTTGGTGAATCCAAGCCTGTTAAGCAACGTTTTTACTCTGTTTCTCCTGCTAAGCAAAAACTAATGTATGATGAGCTAGATAGGATGTTATCACTGGATGTGATTGAAGAAAGCCACAGTTCATGGTGTTCTCCTGTCACCATGGTGCATAAGGCTAATGGCCAAGTACGCTTGTGTTTGGATGCCCGTGAGGTGAACAAGGTGACGGTCAGGGATGCGTATCCGCTTCCACTTATCAACGGATTGTTGGGTCGTTTGGATCAAACTCGCTATATATCAACTATTGATCTAAAAGATGCCTTTTGGCAGATCCCTCTTGACCCGCAATCCCGAGATAAGACGGCGTTTACTGTCCCTGGTCGTCCCTTGTACCACTTCAAGGTCATGCCCTTTGGGTTGTGCAACGCTCCCCAAACACTGTGTCGCCTTATGCATCGGGTGATTCCTTATCAACTGCACGACAAAGTATTCGTCTACCTTGATGATTTATTGGTTACTTCGTCCACTTTTGATGAACACTTGGAACTTTTGGAAGTTGTGGCTTCGTTGCTAGTAAAGGCTGGTTTAACCATAAATTTAGAAAAGAGTCAGTTTGTTTTGAAGGAGGTTAAATACCTGGGTTATTTAGTGGGTGATGGTTGCCTTCGCACCAACCCAGAAAAATGTAAGGCAATTAGAGAATTTCCTCGACCAAAAACAACTAAACAAATACGTAGTTTCTTGGGTTTATGTGGGTGGTATAGGCGTTTTATTAAAAACTTCGCGTCTTTAGCTGCTCCACTAACTGATCTGACAGGGAAAAAATCTAAGTCTAAATGGAATCTTCACGCTGAGGAATCCTTCCAAGCTCTTAAATTATCTTTATCGTCTGCTCCTGTTTTAGCTAACCCTGACTATGGGCGCCCTTTCTTTATCCAATGCGACGCCAGTGCTGTTGGCGTGGGTAGTGTACTTTTTCAGCTTGATCCTGATGGCGCTGAACACCCCATTGAATTCTTTTCGCACAAACTTAATGCCGCTCAGAGGAATTATTCTGTAACTGAGTTGGAGTGCTACGCAGCAGTACTTAGCGTCCAAAAATTTCGGCCCTATATCGAGGGATACTCGTTCACGATTTATACCGATCACGCTAGTCTCCGCTGGTTGATGTCCCAAAAAGATCTATCTGGTAGACTCGCCCGCTGGAGTTTAAAACTGCAAGCGTACAAATTTGATATCGGATATCGTAAAGGAACGGTGAATGTTGTACCTGATGCCCTCTCTAGAGCTTTTTATAGTGAGCCCACAGACGATGTAAGTAATGATCAACCTTTTCCTCCTGTTGAAACTACTTTGAATGATGATTCCTCCTTACTTTGTGATTCTCCTGTTATACAAGAAAATGTGTCTAGTTTAAATTCTTCAAGTGACAATTCGGTTCTACATATTGATCTTAACTCTTCAGCTTTTCAGGACGATGAATATGTACAACAGATCAATCGAGTACAACTATTAAAAGATTGCGATCACAACTTCAAAATTCGTGATAATAAACTCTTGATCTTACCTTCCTACGCTTCTCGTTATACGTCCACTGATTTGTCTGAATGGAAGTTAGTAGTTCCGTTGTCCTTGACTGCAAACTTAATTGAACTGGCTCATTCTTCTCCTACTTCTGCTCATATGGGTATTAAAAAAACTGTAGAACGACTTCAACGGCAATTTTTCTGGTTTGGTATGACTAAACAAATCAAACTTTTCATCTCTAATTGTTTACAATGCAAGATGAATAAGCCTGTAAATTTTAGCACTCAACCTTTGATGGGTTCTCAAACTGAGTCTACCAGACCTTTTGAAAAATTGTTCGTTGATTTCCTTGGACCTTATCCTCGCTCCAAACGAGGTAATACCTGTATCGCTATAGTGTTGGATCATTATTCAAAGTTTGTTCTAGTCAAACCATTGCGTGAAGCTTCCGCCTCTTCTCTGTGTAACTTTTTGGAAAATGATGTGTTTTTACTTTTCTCTGTACCTGCAGTGATTACTTCTGATAATGGCAAACAATTCATATCTAACTTATTTAAAGATCTCTTGAAAAAATATAATGTTGATCATATACGTACTCCTATTTACTCTCCTCAAAGCAACGCTTCTGAGAGAGTTAATCGGACGTTACTGTCTAGTATTCGTTCTTATCTTGATGATCATGCACATAATGAATGGGATTGCCATCTTTCTGAAATCACTGCGGCATTGCGAAATGTTAAACACGACGTCACGAATTTTTCTCCTCACTATTTGGTCTTTGGTCAACACATGTCATTAAACGGTTCAGATTATGCTTTACGTAAACTTTTATCTCCTCAGGATGATAACGAAATACATGTGTTGTCCAAGTCTAATAGATTAAATCTTATTCGTGATCAAATAACTCATTACCTGAAAGTTGCACATGAGAAATCCGCTGCTCGTTATAATTTACGAAGTACCAATAGGAATTTCCTGCCTGATCAACCTGTGTTTGTCCGATCCTTCGCACAAAGTAGTGCTCCTGATAGATTTTCTGCAAAGTTAGCTGCTAAGTTTATTCCTGCTTTTATCACTGATAAAATCGGAACAGTCTCTTATAATATCAGAAATCTTGATGGAAAACCTTTGGGAGTTTATCATGCCAAGGATATACGATTGTGACAAATTATTAGTGAAATTTTTTTCTCCTTCCCTCTTACTTTCATGCCTGGCTTTGAGATCTTTTCTCGGGTGTGAGTCGTCCCCACGCTGTAACAACCGCTTGTGGTTGTTATGTTTTATTTAATCTAAAATCTGTAATTGCGGTTGGAAATCCCAACAAGGTTCAATGTTTATCCACTGCGCTGCATAAAATCTCTTCCACTACACGTCATTCTTTCTTTGGCTTAATTTGTAATAGAAAATATATTTTTTTTTTTGGTAGAGTGTACCATTTAGCATTTTATACTTCTCCTTATTTTGGTCGGTTACTCGATTCGTTTTATCATTTTTTGTTTGATGGTATGTAATGACGTGTAGTGGTTGTCGTTTTGCTTCATCTGTTTTGTTTTGGTTAGCGCGTGGATTTTCCATGTAAATGGAATGTTCCAGTGATTAAATTAAATAGTATTGGTGTGTGCGAGTCGATTTTGGGTGATGTCGTATGTGTACGTCACCCGAAATTTATCGGTCGGGTTAATGTTTTCTTTAGTAAATAATTTTTGGGTGGGGGGAAAAATTTATATTTTTTTTTTTGGTTACGCGTCGGTATGTTTTTGGGTAGTCTAGTTTTGGAGTTTGGAAAGTGACGAGTCAAGTGTAGAGAGTAGTTTTAAGTTTAGTTTAGAATTAAGCGAAAAGTTTTTTTTAGAGTTCTGATTTATAATCTAAGAAATTTTTTTTTGTTTGAGATATTTATTGATATACCTATGGTGGGAAAAAAAAAATATAAAAACCCAAACCCAAGTTTTTTTTATATAAATATTCAAGTGGGAATTTCTTTGGGTGTTTGAGAGACATTTTATTTGTGTTAAAAATAATAAAATTGAAAAGATAATAATTAAATAAAAGTTATTAATTATTAAGATTTGCTTAATTTTGTTGTTGGTTACGGAATGTTATAATAAGATGCTGTTTTTATATTAAATAAATCTAAAGATGTATTAATAAATAGCATAATGACATTGGTTGGAATTTTTTTCCGTTATAAATAAATAAATAATTACTTAAAAATCTGTGTAGTGATTCCTCGAATAAATATGTATTATTAAAACTTAAAACGATATTTGATGCTGTGTTTTTTTTTTGTATCCTGTGATTTGGATAATCTTATGAACGAGACAAGACGTTATATTGTTGAGCCATTTCAATATCTGGGTATCGACCAGTTGTGTACGATTATTATATACCCGTGTTTTGGTGATTCAGCATCTGAGTTTCCGTGGATTTCGGAAAATTAGTGAAAGAATTGGGTTTGTGGCAGCAACTCCGCCTAACGGAGTGGGGTTCGTGCGAGGGATCCTGCGTCGGCGCTGATTGCTGTTGGTAGCAAAGAGGTCGGACGGGCCTAAACATTTTTTGTTGTTCAGGTAAGGTGACCATTCGGTAAAAATAAATAAGAAACCGGTGGCACCGCGTGTTTTTTTTTTATATATTTTTTTTAAAAAAAATTTGTAATCTCCACACTTGACGGGGATTTTTTTTTTGTTTTATTATTATATTTTTTTTTATATATATATTTAAATTTTTAACGGGTTTTACAGGTTCCGGGTGGCGTCATATGCGACACCCCAAATCGATTCGCACCACGTTTTCTTTTGTGATTTTTTTTGATTTTTGGCTAACGTTTTCTTTCAAAATTTTTCTTTCATTTCATTTTCTCCGTTGCTTTTCTTACCGTTCGATTTCCATCCGTAATTACAGGTTGTTTCTTTTTTATGATTTTTGGTTACATTTTGATTTAAAGTGATGTGTTACTAAATGGTTTTGTGTGATCGCGTGAGGATGGGCGGCCTTATGCTGACCTAGGCCTTGAGCAGGGTCGCCGGAGTGGCACCGGCGTCCCTGTCGAACGCAAATTTTGTTTTTATGATTATCTACCACTGTGGTCGTGGCACAGTAGAATAATTTTCTTGTCCCCTTCGTTTTATCTCTATGCGGTTTTCAAGCATAGTAATATGTCTGGTAACCCCCACGCCTAGCGGCGAGCTTCAGCCAGTGCAATACCGCAACCAGACCTCTATTGCTATGTTCTGTTCAACAAAATCCCTTTTGGGGGATTTTGTTACAAACGTTTTCATTTACAAATTTATCTTCGGAAAAAAAGTGATTTCCCATATGTTTTATGTGTTTTACTATGAAAATTTTGGTTTTTTCCGCGTTTCTAATTCCTTTATAAAAGCTTCGTTTTTTAGATTATGGCTTGTATAATCAAGGTTGCTTTGATATTAATCCTAAATCGGGCAGTTTACCAAACTAAATATTTCGAATTTTATATTTCAAAAACTTCTTGATATGTTTATCCGAAAGTATAAAATAAATTGACCAAACCTTTTTAAACACCTTTTTAGTTTTTTTTTTTTAATTTTATTTAACGATTATTGGCAGAATTTAAAAAAAGATAAATATTTATCTGCCAATTAATTTTATTAGCCATTACTTATGTAAATTTAGTTCTATAATTTAGTTTCGATTTTATGATTATTGAAAAACCCAGTGGCAGGAGGAAATGGCGACTATTAACATTAAGATCACAATTTTATTATGACACAACAAAATTGTATATGCGTGTTACAGAAATATGTAGAAAATTATGCACACGGAAAAATGCCCACAGAGAAAAAAACGATTAAGAAAATAAGCACGAAAGAAAAGAGACGTGCAATCTTCCAGGATTTACATACATTTCAGAAGTAATTTTTAATTTATTTATACGAATAAGATATAGAACAAAAAAATTCGATTTTTTGCAAATTCAGCTTTACTTAAAGCAGTTTTATCAGGACGAAAAAAATATATGATCAATCTTCACAAGTAAGAAATTTAAATTCTTTTATTAGTTACAAAATTACTGAGATAAATTTATTTCGGTATTTAACTTTAGAGGATCGGGGCTGGCGTTGCAAACTACTACTTTTATAGGGGTAAAAAACTCGATGATTTATTGAAATACCAAATATTCAAAAAATATGTATTTACATACCAAAACATTGAACTACCCAAAACCACTTAGCACTATCGTTTAAATCAAAATGAAAAATATTCGTCATTTTAAAATTTTAAAAATTTTCTACAAACTCTCTTATTTTAAACCGCTGTGTCATACGTGGAGATACAGACAAACAGATTTATTGTTCCTTATCATTTTTTCTTATAGTTCCACAATAAATGTAAATCAATTTTTGTGTGCATTAATATTGGTAAGGTTTTTTCTGTGTGAACATTTTGTTGCGCCTTTTTGCGGTCACCTAAAATTAGGTTGGAAAGCTGTTATATGTATAGGCTATACATTTCTATACCGGCTTTATACGATGTACATAAACACATTTCGCCAATATTCCTACTCTAAAATGTGTTCATATCGATACCGGTTTATAGTGATTCTAGATGATGCTAATGTGATCTTCAAATAGTCATACTCGCACTTTATGAAGATCTCCATGATTTACATATTCGTTAAATCTTCCTTTCAAAGAAGTAACAGCCATTGAACGAACTCTTTTTGTTCTTAAATTATTTACGATTTGGCCCTATATGTGAATGCTTCACATAAATTTCATAAATAGCAGTAATGACCTCTAGGCGTACGGTCTGCTGAAATCAATGTTTTTACGATTGTAAAAATTTTCCTAAAACTCTGAGATATTTCTTAAAAAATACAACATCAACTTAAAAGTTCGGAGTATTATTAAAACTACCTTGACGTGCTTTGTGGTCGGCACAATTTTTGCAAAGTGGCGAATGAAATTTTAAACGATAGGTTCCAGAAATAATTCATATAGCCGAGCTAAATATGCAAATCAATATAAAAATTAGTTGCAATTCTTTTGACATATTAAAAATCACTGCATCCAGCCAGTAACGGACTCAATTCGAGTCACTATTTAGCAAACCACGCTGGCTAGCTGGTGCTTCGAAAGTCTTTGAAGAGTTTTCAACATGTTTAACCTCTCGGCACTTTGGAAAAATTTCAGTAGCATTCACCACTGGATATTTTATGGCCCATCGTGCTGATGCTGTAGATGCATGAAATAATTTTGCCCGCCTCATTTTTGTCTAATCTTGCACGATGTATGTATCCCTTTCCTGGGGGCAACTCATAGTATAAATGTTACCGAACATCAAGATCAGTTGAATTAATCAATGCTGCAGACCCTTTTTGAACATCTTGGAAGTACTCCATGTTTACACACCTTAAAACAAGATATTGACAAACATCTTCGTGTACTACATCACGTCATCACTGAATTCGCTCTTGTATACTTGATAGCGTTCACCGACTGGCGTAAATTCTGGTTTGGGCTTGATATCTCCAAAAACGAAATCCCCAAGCACATCATCCCCAAATACAAAATCCCAAAATTTTCCCCAAATTTTGTTACATAAGCTTGGGTAAGATTAAAAATCGCCGCCATTTTTGATCCAACCCAAGCTTATTTAACAAAATTGGAGGTAATTTTGGGATTTTTAAAGAACCTATAATCAACATTTAAAAAGAAAATTAAAACAAACATAATATTATTTACTACACATTTACACAGTGTAATGTTATATACAATAAATTTCATATAATCCACTTGGCCCATATTTTCGCGGTTGTTGATCACGTTTCTTATCTTTTTTATACCGGCCCAGACTGGTATTCGTAGGGGTTATAGTTTCGCCGGATTGGATTTTTGGCAAATTAGTCTGGACAACAATCATTTTATTTGAAAGTTCTTTAATGATTTCAAATAAGCCCCAATTTTTTTTCCAACTACAACTTTAAGTCTACGATGCCAAGTTTCTATAGAATTTTGTGTGCGAGGAAAATTTTCTTCAATAGAATCTTCGACGCACCAAAATTCCGGCTTATATTTAGGACTTCTCCCAGAAATATAGTTTTGTTTAAACCATACGCTTAATTTTTTTAAATATTTACATCCGCAGTTAGTGACTAACTCATTATAATAAATTAAAATAAGATCAGTAGGAACGAAAGTCAAGCCGTTAAGCATTCGGACATGAATGTTAAACTGTTCACAATTGCCATATTTTTTTAATCATACAATCATCAAAAAATTCATTGTACGCCTCCATTGTTTTTTGCTTATCAGGCAAAAAACCAATGGAACAAATTGCCCAGCAATAAGGCCTTGAATAGTAAGTAGTTGTCGGAAAATGGTTGGAATAACATAAAATGTTCCATCCATTACCCAACACTTACAACTACTCAATGTTTTTAATGAGGATGAAGTCCCCAATATAATATTTGTATTGTCGTTAAAAGTAGTCTCTTGTAAGACAAAAAGGTCGCCTTCTAAATATTTTAAAATTTCCGGAATAATTATGTCTGACAAACTTTGCGGCTCATTTATGGCCTCGTTTGATTTCCTTATTCGTAAAATGGTACGCTTTTGGGCTCATTTTTAAGGAATATACACGCGGCAATCTGATTGGCAGTCAACAATGGATTTGCGGATGATTTGTAATGATTTAGGCCCAGATGTGCTTCCCATTTCCTTGAGACTGTTATTATATTTTGATATAGGCAACAAATGCGCTATTCGGTCATGGTTATGACATATCGGCAGCGTTTTAATGTGATTTCGGTCATCAATTATTGTTGTAGTCACAACTCCCTTGCACAACAGTTGCTTCCTTTGTGCACAAGACCAGCGATAATCATTTTTTTATTTTTAGAATGCAAATGATAAGCATATCCATCCACGAATAATTTTTCGTTCCCTTTATTCAAATTTTGAAGCACTCATTCCATACTAATTATTTATTTTACACGGCGACAATTTACAGTCGATGTTAAATAAGATTAAACAAAATCAAGAATAATCGAAACGCAACAGAAAATGAAAAAACCACAATTCTAAGATATAATGATTGGCGTAGAAAATAGGAATACTGTGTGAGATACAACAATTTAACATACTATTATTATTAACGGGTTGAGCTTAAAATCCCCCAAAAATAAAATAAAATCCATATTAATGACCCATATGCAAATAATTTTTTGCTTGAGGATTTTGAACTTGGGGATTTTGTGCTTGGGTATTGTATGAATGGATATTTTATGCCTCTCCCGTAAATTCTATATTCTTGTGGCATTTGTATTTTTTTCCAAAAATTTGTTGTTAAGTCACCACTTAATAATTATCTTTTGTAATATTCCGAAAATAGGCATTTGGATAAACATACATATTAGGAAACTTACATATAGAATAAAAGCTCGCCATGCCATTTTTACTCAACTTCATTCTAATATGACCAACACCATCACTGCAATGTGACAAAAATGTCATTTTACAGTTTCTATTTAATAGCTTATAAAAGCTTTGAGTAAAAAAAGCAATGCAATTTTTCGAAATTTTCTTAACGGTGTTGGCTTAATAGATAACTTTTATTTGACAAAAACAATAAAAAGAACGTTTGTTATGCTTATTAATAAAATCGTTTACTTATCTTTAACACGTTTAACAGAAAAATTAGAAAAATCTTTCACTGTTAGCAGAGCTTACTGTATAAATAAGAGCCTCCGCTATCGACTGTATTTTTATTAAGCTTAAAATAAGGTACATCCAATTTTTTCTTTAATGAAACTATATGGGGAAACGCTTATTTTCATTTACAGTTTTAGTTTATTAGAAATGTGAGCTTTTCTATTGTTTTTATACCAAAATGTACATGAAACATTAAATTTATTTGATTGAAAAGTCGATTCATGAAAATGTTTATTCTTAGGCCGTATGTAAATTAGTTAAAAAACAGTTAAATAAAATTTTGACATAAAAGTTAAAATAAAAAGATTTACTCACCACAAAAAATAAATAAAAAAATGTGTCATGGTAGGGACCGTATATAAAATTTGACCAGCGAGTTAAAAAAACATAGCCTCATTTGTATTATGGTTCAGTTGATACATAAGCACGACGTTTTTGTTTTTTTTGTTTCTTCTTAAAACAGCCTCAAAATATGAGATTATTTTAAATGCGCTTCATGTTGTTGTTTAGTTGTCAAAATTTGAATTTTTAGCTAATTCACACAGCAATACTAAATTTGGTAGACAAAAATATTTCACTACGATATTTTGATTTTCACCAAATTTTTACGGCCTTAGTGACAATCGTCATGAAACAAGGGTATTTTTGAAGTTTACAATATTGTTGTGTATTGTCTACAAGAAGCAAATTTTAAATTCCTAACCTTAGATTTTTACAGAAATCTTGTAACATTTGCTGGTTAAAAATTTTATCATATATTCCATACCATTTACTTTAGCCAAATATGTACAAATAAATCTGGTAAATATTGTGGCAATAGTGATGTGGGTGATTGTGATCGGAATGTTAATTTATTATATTAAGACGTCATTGAAAGAGCGGAGAAGATAATGTAATTAATCTTATACACTTCTACATGATGATGTTATAGACTGAATTGTGTATAGGTGGTAAACTGGTAATCAAATTGTCTGTATTACGGATTGCATTGTATATAACATATTTGTTCTTATTGAGAATTGATTTAGTTGATTATTGGACGTGTCTGTATAAATATTTAGTGACAAAAGGAAAAAAAAAATCGTGACAAACGCAAGTAATAGTAAACAAACGGTGTGTGACGAAAAATTCTGGTCCAGTAACCAAGTTTTAAAGAAAATATTGTGGTCATAGCAGTTTGGCTTGAAGTCAACATAAGCAGGTATATTTCTAAGTTTAATGTTTCACAGTTAATTTAAATTATAAGTTTGAAACTAATTTTCTTGTGTTTGTCATTTCTGATGGTACGCCATTTTTATTGGTGGATAACGCGTTATCCAGCAGAATTTTCTGTAGAAGGGAAGCTTGTTTCGTCCAGGGTCAACTATATCTGTTAGAAACGCGAGGATAAATATTCCAAAGCAGTTGGGTTCCGGTCTCACAAAGCTTAACGCGGTTCAGATTAACAGTCAACCATCATAAGCTAGAAGAAACTATAGAGCTAAGTGTCACACTTAATTATTCATATTATAATTATATTAATTATTTACTTATATTTTTTTTTTTTCGCTGGCGCTACATCCCATAGAGGGATGTGGCCGCTTCATTTGAAGTTTCGTAATCATTTATTTAACGGATAATGAGTGACTAATTCATTGATCCAACATTAACCAGCAGTGATTTTTTCATCACCCGCCGGGAATCGAACCCGGGACCTCCGGAGCTTAAAGCAAGCATGCTAACCACTGTGCCACCGGGGCGGCAATATATATATATATATATATCGTCGCTTCCAATTAAGAGTATTACATCTGCAAATCATTAACTTTTTTGGAGGGGCGTGTCAAGGTTTTAATGTTAAATTTGGCCTAATTTTTTTAAATAAAATTCTTGCCACACATTTTGTGAAGGACCTTATTTTAAAAAAAATTAAGTCAAAATTAGCATTAACAATTTTAAGGCCTCTCCAAAAAATTAGTCATTTGCAGATGTAATACTCTTAATTGGAAGCGACGATATATATATATATATATATATATATATATATATATATATATATATATATATATATATATATATATATTCATTATTATACTTGCATATATCAACTACGGTTAGCGTTGTACTATCATAGTTTATTTAATATTGTAATTAGATTTGAGTAAATTAAAATTAAATAAGGAATTAGATTTAAGAACTCGAACCGGTTCTAGTATACAGATATATACTAAGTTAAGGCTTTAGTATTATAAGTTTTTTTGTTTAAATGTAAAGATTATAAGCAATAATTATATTAAGTAATACGAAAAATAATATTTTTTTGCCATTTCTCTGTATGTCTAGTGTTATTGAATAAGATGTATTAAGTGCACGTGAAAAATAGAATGATTTAGCGCCGTGTTATACAGGGGATGTGAAATAAATGTCGCGTATACTATCGTGCATGGGAGGGGAGCAACGCATGTGGTCAACACCAGCTTGGACCACAATAAAATAGATATGGCTGTGATAATATCTGGTGTAAAACCTCTAGTGATCTTGTGTTGCTTTGATATTAGATTAGAGTCCATTATTTAGTTCATGTTAATTTATTTTTACTATTCAAATGATTTTCCGAATTTTCATCCGCATGTGTTAAACTTTTAAATTGCAGCATTAGAAAGCTCTGAGTTGTTGGTACCACAACCCCGCCCAACCCTGTCACCTAGCCGGCAAATGTGCTACAGCTACCCAATAATAACTCAGAGAATTTTGATAACACTGCGATTCAATTCTAGGAGCATGCCGCAAGGTCATGCAACCATATATTTGTCAAAGTAGCGTTACAGCCTTTTGTATATTTCAAGGTTAAGTAGCAAGATCCTTTTCTTTACTCTTCTTTATTTTAATGTAGCTTAAAGTTATGTTTTCAAAATTAGGGTAAGCTTTCGGCTTAGTTTAAAACATAAAATGTTGAAACACATTTTACCAAAACAAGAGCCACCTTAATAATTGTTGACAACAACAAATTTAAATTGACAACAACAACAATGTTGGATGGTTTTATTAGATTTTTCGCTTTGTTACTAACCTATGGTTTCCACTTGGATGCTTTGCGAATATTCGCAAAGGGAAATTTTTTGTTTCATGTCACTGTGTTAGAAAAATTTTGTATTTGTATTACCAAATAGTTTTGTCAATTTAGACATTTCTAGACGTCAATAAAATATCATAATAAAAACAATGAAATATTCACATAGCAAAAGTATTTCAGCTTGCTTTGATTATCGGAGGATTGAAAATGTTCCTAATCAAAATAAGGGAAATTTTTATTTTTTTTGTAAAAGCAAAATTTGCAATGGAAAAAGATGTATGCATGACTACTTTTGATTGCGAATCGTATTGTAAATTTGTCTATGGTTGCGTAGACAAATTTATATACCGATACGTAGTTTTTTTCAATGTATACTATCCGTGTGAAAAGATTTAAAACAGATTGCGATTATTCGCAAAGGCATCCCAAGTGGAAACCCACAGTAATAACTATATTGCTTTACATATGTACGTATAGAATTATTTTTTTACGTCACAAAGCTTCGTTCACAATCTTTATAAATAAAAAAGCTCAGATAAAAGCTTAAAGTTGAATATGGAACTTACATTATTGAAATTAAATCTTGCTATTATTTTTTAATATGTACCTCATTCTAATGCGGCCTTCACAGCAATCTGATAAACATTACGTTACAATGCCTATTTGAAAAAGCTACTGCAAAGTTTTTACCACCTACAACTCTTAATTTGTGTAGAGCCTAGTTCTTTAGTTAGTGCAGTGTGTAATTGTATCCAAGTGAATACAAAATAATAGCCGGTAGGTATATTTAGTTCTACGGTACATGTCACTTATTAGATGGGTACATCGGTACAATCGTAATAGTGGTTAATCATTTCATTGCAATTTTTAGTGGTCTCAATCAATCAAGATTTACAGGACAAACAAGTACTATAACCACGTCAGCTTGATCTAAATCTATCATTCTTACTCTGCCTGTATCAGATTCAGCGATTTCATAGTCGACGATAAATACGGCTACCAACGGGGGAGGGGGTACTGTAGATGAGGTCGACTCATGAAAACTGAATCATGTATGTAATCTGGAGTAGTAAGTGTTTCACAACGATGACACCGCCATAACACATTGGGCCGAGCCATACGAACCAAAATCTTTAACTGTGCTGAAGCAAATTTACTGCAGCTCTAGTAATAAACAACCTTACTAATTAAACAGCGCAGCCAGCTCCTCGAATGTGACAAACCGATGTAAATAATTCCATTTAATAAACATACCATTTTTTATACAATATAATAAATAAATAAAAATTTAAACTTGCAATTCCCTACACTTGAGACTGCACCAAATCACTCACACTCGAATAACAATTTTTTTAGACCGGATTGAAAATATTTGAAATTCCGACAAATTTTCAATGTATCCGGAAGACTATTGACCATTTTGGGACCCAACATTTTGTGTTGCGCTCACATGCAACAACAGTTAATTGTGACATTTAGTCGAGACACAGCTGGATATGGTGTACTCGTTGAAGCATTAGGCACCAATTTATTTACTCAAACCACTGGTGTTCTAGGAACGTTACTATTGAGAATAAACATGAAAAACTGAAAAACGGTGATAGTGCAACACAAATGGGTGTGAAGTTTTCCACAAACCCACAGATTATATATATGTATGTATTAGTTTTACATTGCTAAAATAAATTCCAATTGAAAAAATTACGATTCATATTGAAATATTTAGTACTAAAAATGAAATTTCTTTACAAAATCTTTCGAATAAAAGTTATTCCCTGTGAAAATAGGACCACTGAAGGAAAATATTAGTGGAATTTAGTCAAAATAATATATGGACTATATTAATTTTAGGCAGCTACTCCATGTGCCATCGGATCCTGACAGTAAACATTTCAATTGGTACCTAAAGTTACCAGAATAATTTAATCCCGTGAATAGGGGGTAGTTTCATAAACATAAATGATCTGTTCCAATCAAATTTTGGAGATAAATGAAACCTCTGGCGAAAAAATCCATTATTTTCAATTTTCTTTTTATAGTTTATCAAGACAATTATTTTTTTTTTTAATTTTTAATAACAAAAATTTTTATTTTCTTATTATCACATACACAAGCTATAAGTAATTAACTTTATTACAAGAAAAATTGTATTAACTAGAGAAATAGCGCCATCTTATTATTATTTTGTTATATTATTTATAAAGCCATTAAAATACAATAGACTTGAAATAAGCAAACGTTAAGCATAGACAATTCTGTATTTAGAATCTTATTCAATGAATGTTGGTTGCTTAAAATAAAACAACTAATATTTAAAAAATAATTTTATTTTAGTTGCAAATAAAGGTATAATTATTTTTAAGTTAAACAGTTTGAACAAAATTGATTTTATTAGAATCGATGCACTCTTTTTGTTAAAGCCTTAGCACTCCTTGCCAGAGATTTGAATTCACTTTCGAATAGTACACTAGTAGCTGACCTATTAGTCCGTCTATCGAGCCCAAAAACTACCCCATATCCAGGGGAATAAATGAGTCTGGAAACTTTAGGTACCAATTGAGATTTTGATTTCAACTGATTAATGAATAACTTAATCTTGACCCGTACATTACGCTTTCGACTACAATTTTTAAATGTTGTTGACCTCCCTTGTTGGAAATTTGGACTCGAACTCCGTTAACTTATGATGTAGCTGACTAAATTCTTAATCAACTAAGCCCAAAAACTTTCCTCTACTCTAAGGACATATTAATCTTGAAGTTTATATTGCGATTTTGATTGAAATTGTTAATTGGCCATTAACACCCCTTGCCTGAGGCTTGAACTCAGGTTCCGACGGTACACGAGGTAGATGACTACATAAATTCCTAATAAAACCACTCCAGAATTTACCCTCTCTCTAGCCCGTATTAAAACGAAATCTTGATTTTTGTTTCTTTATTGGAACTTGGTTTTCAATGCAGTATAGTTGGACTTCAATTGGAACCAAATAATATTGAATTAAAACTATTTGCTACTTTTTTTTTTTGCAACTTTGGTTTCTAGTTTTAGAACTTGGATGTTTGGTTGAAAAAGTTTAACTGGTAGCAAACAAGTATAATTACTTAAATAAATTTGCCGCGAAAACAACGATCTTTACAAGAATTCAAGGATGTTGTGCAAGCAACCTCGCAAAGGGCCATGCGGTTTCACTAAGGCACATCACCTGATGCCAAATAAACTGCAGGCTTCCCTTTTTTCATGTTTGAGTTTCTGTTAAAAACGGCATCTGCAGACCGTCAAACAGCCATTTTGGAAGCCTATACTTCATAATATAGTCTTAGACTTTATTTTACTCAACATATTAACTAGTACGAACAATACCCCTGCCATATATTTTTAAATCGTTTTCGTGGACTGATAGAATGAAAGATAGATGCTACAAATTCTGAATAGATACATATAAAAAACAAGAACGTCCACGGTTGTACATCACTAGTAGCAATATAGCAGAACAACAGTTACAACCACAAGAACCGGATAAACAAGATGTACCTACACATGCAAAGATAACCCGAAAACGCACAACAAACAAGCACGATCGTCAAAATTACGGTACAATCAACTACCACTCAAGAATGAGTTAAATACAGTGATGTAGCTAAAATTAACATGTTACATGTAGAGGCAGAAAACAAAATTGAAAATATAAAAAATGATTAATTTAAAAGAGTACAACAACAAAGAAAGAAAGCCAGAAACCGATTTGTCGTGTATGGACACGTAAATCTAAATAAATGCCGTCGAGCAGCACAAAAAAACAATTTGACAACAATTCAAAACATGGGAAAACATCTCGCAATATCAACATCATTATGAAGGATGCAACATCATCGTTTTCGTGCAACAAAATTTTATTATTTTGTATTAAAATTTATTTTGTTAAATTTTGGAAGGGGAGATTCCCGGCATATATTTTTAATTGGTTTGTATAAATTGTTATTTGTGTGAATGTGAGACATGAGTGAAAGAATTAAAGTGTGCGGTGATGTTGAATATCTCATATTGGCTTATCTGGGGCCAAAGCAGGTCTAAGTTAAATATCTATGTGAATTAATGAATGAGGGAGGTTGTTTGGTTTATAAGGATATGTAGGAATTTATTAGGGTGAGTGGGGGGGATAACAAGTCAATATGAAATAAGTAATAGAAGGCAGGATATTTGTAGAAAATAATTCGATTCTTTTTAATGGTTAAAGATTAAATTATGAATTAAAATATGTAAACAGAAATTTATAAATTTGGATTTTTGCAATATGGGTCTATTTAATGTAAGAGCCAAGCATAGGAAACTTACGTAACAATGGAACTCTCCCAAAATGTTTACTCTATACTTCATTCTAGTATTGATACCACAGCAATCTGATGAGAATGTTACTTTACGGGGCCTGTTTTCATTAAAAAGCTTATTAAAGTTTAACTTTACAAAAAAGTAAATTAAAAATTTAAAATCTTGTAAAGCATTGGCCAAACTGTTTTTTTGTCCGTCATCACTTCTAACCGAAAGCTTAAATTGTCCAAAAACTTGACAATATGCTGGTATAAGTCAAAATCAACCTGATACTATTTTTAGTTTCTTATTTAAATGGATGGCAATCCTAAATCCCACTCTATCAAATAACATTCAATTGTAAAGTATATAATCAGTGATCTACTGTGCTTAAGAATATATTTTTGATTCCTCTCTGTTAAACATTTATTACCCGACCTCCAAACATGCTCAAAACAAATTATGCTCCTCATTAAATATTCGATTATCTCTAGAATACCGTTCTTCAAAATATTAAAAAAAAAAAAAAAAATCTCCACTTCACAAAACACAATTTGAAATCATTCCATTTTGACAAAGGAATTTCCCCAAATGTTCATCATAAGTAAATAATCTACAACAAACACAAAACAACAAAGAAATGTTAAAGCATCTAAGAGGAAGCTCTATTTTATTAATATCAAGTAAATCTAATCACCTTAAGAATTTTACATAATCCACACTGTGTATCAATATAGGAATTCAACAACTAAACCGTAAACAACCTAATTTTTTTGTTTTGGTTTTATTATACAACCACACCCACACACACACACACACATTATTTTCCCTCTTGACTTGCCTCCTTGATTTTTTTTTTTGTTTCTTACCAACCAACAAAAAATGAAAATAACAAGAAACAAAAGTTTTCTTATTCCCATCTCGGCGATTCAAATTTTTGTTTTTGTTTATGGATTTGTTTGTTCGTTTGCAGCATCTCCCTGTTATTTAGCTTTTCATGTACATACATACCTTTCCGAAAATTTATTTTGTTGTGCCTGTTTTTATATCTAAAATCCATACACGTAAAGTGTATAAGGGATGCTTTTTCATCTCAACATTTTCGTTGTTCATCCGTTTTTTTTGTTTTGTTTTCGGTCCTTCACTGGGAAATGGATTTTGTGTAATAAATGACTTGTAAAATGTGTATTTTTATTTTACATCTTGTGTGATCAGAGTATCATTCGGGTTTTCTTTTTTTTTGTTGTTGTTTATTTTGTTGGATTTCAAAATATTTGTCGTATTTGATGATTTGTTTTTAATGACAGGTAGGTTTTATAAAATATTAACGAGTACGTGTAGACAAGCACAGGTAGCAAAAATATATGGCAGGAAAAATCATCAAATGAGAAATGTTGGGAAAATTGTTTTTTAATAACGGTTTTTTTTTGTAGGTTGCGTTCAGGTTGTGTATACGGTTATCACTTTGTCATCGTATTTTGCTCACAGAAAGATACTTAATATGTATGAATTAACATTACATCCGTTTTCATTTTTTTTATATTTTGTAGGGGGTTCCTGTTCCTGTATCAGTTGGAAATTATGATGAGGATGATTTGAGTTTTTTATATTCGGCAAAGTTCAATGAACTTGTTTTTAAAATGGCTTCATGAACTCGACAAAATAAATTTAAATTGACGTTAGATTGGTTATTCCGATAATGTATTTGAATGAAAATAGTAAGACTAATACAGATTCGTAAGATTATGTGTCCTATGAACTCGGCACCATTCACCTTTGCCCAACAAAATTAGGACTGTTATATAATATGTTATGATATGTCCTTACTAAAGACGGAGATAACTAGAATGAAAAGATTAGCTTGAATGGAAATTGTAGTATAAGCATTATTACAGTCTGCATTCTCTCTTAATATTCATCCGTTAACTGCATCTGCTAACCATAATGTTCCGTATAGATATTATTTGCTCTATTTATTGGTTTTCATTGCAATATTCTGTTCTCAAAAGCGTCAAGATATTGCTAAATATTTTATTAATTAGGTGGTTTATTATGGAAAGTTCGAAAAAAAAAAACAGAAAACTTATCTATTGCAGATGATGCTAAAACATGCATAATGTTCCGTGATGATGTTGAATTGCAATAATGGGCATGAGCTCTTGATTTTTTCCATAAGATTGATTATCACTTTATCAGTTGCTGATAATTTTTTTTTTTTGTATTTGGTAACTTCCGCTCATAATGAACGGAATAGAAAACGATTCTTGTGTTTGAGAGGAAAATGGTAAAAGATGTAAAGTTACTTATATTTCAAATTATAAGTACCATTTTTTTCATAAAAGTTGTCTGCCTAATTTGAATTTTATAGTTTATAATTATTATTAAAATATTAAAATTAAATATTAAATGTTAAATATTAAATTTGAAAAAAATTTGCTTTACATTTCTTAAAATTGAAAATTCTCCCTAAAGGGTCTTAATTTTCTGGGAGCAAGATCCTAGGAGTGCAACGAACTATAGATGTTCCAATGGTACCTCTTGTGTTATAACTAACTAAGCAGATTTGCCCCAAAGCTATATCAGGCAAGAACTGGGCAGCCGATGACACTTCAGCGTCGAAATATTAGGATGGTCGTGGGGGTTGTTATAGGACATGTCTTATAGGTGAGCATGCGCGGAGACTAGGGGTCTTCTCGGAAGGAGAAAGAAACTGAACTTCATCAACTCTGCACTTATCCCCGTCTACTGTTAACAGACGGGAATTCTTTGGAGATCCTCGCCTCAGAGACCTGGGGATCTCAGTGAGATGGACGTCAGGTGCATTCATCGCTTCGTTGTGAGCCCTATATGGTTCAGTGAGTAAAGTCGAGAAAATTTTATGTGGTATGACTACTTACCATTTTTGTGTCTATGATGCCGCTTTCCTAGGACAGCCACTCTTATCTAACCTAATCTAATTATGTTATAAGCCGGAAATAGTTGATTTAGGATGGTATTCTGGACTTAAGTAGACTTTTAGTCGTAGAATTCAAAAAAATGTCTTACCATGTCCACGTCTGTCCTTGAAATTTGTATAGACATTTAGGTGTAAAAATGTGGTTTCTCACTAATATCTCGAAAACTAAAATATATTTAAGGGGACATAGCACCTTTCAAATTTCAATTTTTTTTTATTTTTTTTATGTAAATCTTTAAATGAAAACGAAGATATATCTTAATTAATATTTGCACCTATGTTTTAGTAGTATTTAACTTGTAACACTTTGCCTGTTCTGGAGGATATCAATAAAAATAAATTTGAAAGAAGTAGCAAGAAAAATCAATAAACTCCAAAACACGCACTGTGCTAACAGAATTGGACCTACACAGGGACTCTTGAGCGGTTGTTGCCGGCTAAGCATCAGGGTATGGCGTGGGGTTTTAGAGTATGTGTAGGTCGGGTTTAACCGCGGGAAGGATGATCCTGAATACCTACCATTACGCTAAACTACACTTACCTACCCCAACTCATCCACCGCTTAACGGTTAACACCTCATTTTAATTTTTTTCGCTATTGCAAAAACTCATTTTAAGTGGCTTCAATCATCGAAAATAAATTAATAAATTTATTCTCATATAAAAAGAAACAAAGAAAAACTACAATGATTGTGAGCAAATGACCCAAATTAAATATGTAATACCTAAACTAGCTAACCTAAAACTACCCTACACCGGAATTTAATGCTAATTAACTAAAAAAACAAAACTATTATTTCAATATGAGAGAAGAAAAATTGAAATGTATAAACAAAAATATAATTATATAAACAAAATATAAAAATATAAAAAAAAATGTAAAAAGACTTAACAATCTGATGAGGCAGCCTGTTGATCTGTTGATTGTAATTTTGAAATTTTGTGACATAATTTGTTAAAATTTCATATGATTCGCTAACTAGCAGTGTTTATTGGAATCACAAATTGTCTCATAAATTTCACTTTATTTTCATTAAATTCTACAGGTTGATCAGGATCACTTATAATTATAACTTGTGTTTTTATTTGAGTGATTATATTTCACTTCGCTCGGAATATTCACTTAAGATAAGAGTATAACTTTTACTAAAGAAAGAATAAATTTATTTATTTTATGATGTTTTTTTTTTACAACACAAAAAAAAACAATTGATAGCCGAAATTGTCCATTCTAGTAACTAAGGCCACTAAACTTTTAGTAGTTCTTAATTTTTCACCATTTGATTTTTTTGTTCAGAACTTCACTATCACCAAACTTTGTAATGGATATTTAAGTATTTTTATTGTTGTGTTTTCTTTTTGTTTTTATTGTTTTTTATTTTGGATGAACTATCACATTACGATTCAATTTATTATTATACATTTTTGATTTTCTAACGAAAATACCCTTTAGCCATAATTAATTGTCTAATAGCCATTTGCTTAAATTTTAGCAATTGATACAAAACAATAGGCATTTTTTCCAGAATTTGTAATGACCGTCCAAATGTGCTTCCCAGAAAATTAAAGGGTGTGCTCATTTCGGCTCGGGAGGGTTACTTGTTTGCACGTTTGTAATATGGGTCATTGAACAAATCATTACTCTGGGAAAATTTATTCAGGTCAGCCACATCTTCCTTCTCACACCAGTAATAATAACACAAAAATTTTAGAAAACCATTATTACCAAAACAAAATTTTATTGACAAATAAATTCATTAAAGTAAATTTTAGAAAATTTGGAAATAGTTAAATATAATTCACTTTTTTAACCATTGAAATATCCTTACTAATTATGTGTAAGGTTAAAGTATAAAAATATAATACAGAAATTATAATTGCGAATAGTGTGCGAAGCCAAAACATAAATATATAAAGAATATAATGAAATAACTCACCAATAAGCGTCCGCAGGTACCTTTGGTCTCTTATGACTGGAACAGCTAAAAATCTAAATTGTTTTAGCACTTATCACACTTTCGCTACAAACGAACTAGTAAAAAAAAATAAGTTACGTTACTTTACACTACGAATCAAAATCAAGCAAAAAAAAATTTAATAAGAAAAGAGAATCAGATTTTTTTAAGAAACTAAACAAACATTTAACTATAACTAAGTTCTAATCACATTCTGTATCACTTCATTACAAAACTAAAACGGCAATTTAGTTGATTTAGGTATTTTTTTCCTCTCGTTACCACAATAAGATGCGCCATTAATACACGGTATCCAATGGAACGAGTTATCCCAAATCTCGGTTCCTCGTATTTCACTATAACACTGTGTAATTAGGTAATCCAGTATGAATGTTGTAATATTTTTTTACTTATAAAAGATTATAAAATAAACTTTATAACTTTAAATAAAAAATATTAGAAAGAAAAAGGCCCCGCTACTAGCCAGTCCACAGAATATGTGGTGGCCATATTATTAAGGACACATCAATTCTGTTGAGGAAATGTTTGCTTTTGGCGGCTTATATATTTTACTAAACATTTTTATAGCCTAGCCATACGAAACTATTATTTGTTAAGGTGCATTCAAAATGCAAAGTTTTACTTTGTACTAAATAATATTTGTACTAAAAGTAGAAATACATTTTTTTAACTAAATTAGAAATATCTTAAAAAACACATTTCTAGCTGAGCTACCTCAAAATATTGAGTGAATGCACGTTCAGCATTATTGACTCTACATTTCTTTCATTTAGAGTTTTGTGCTATCTAGGCTAGAAACAGCTGTCAGGGCATTAAATAAATTTAGATTAATATGAATAAAATTAGTACAATTTCCAACAAGTAATTTTACCTTTATGATTTTTAATACACAAATAAAAATTACATTTTAAGTACAGTTAATGAATTTTCCACTTAAAAATATAACTTTTGCTCGTCTACTAAATACGATAAGTACTAATTAATACATATACCAACAAGTACTAATTTTATTCATATTAATCTAAATTTATTTAATGCCATGAGAGCTGTTTCTAGCCTAGATAGCACAAAACTCCAAATGAAAGAAATGTAGAGTCAACAATGCTGAACGTGCATCCACTCAATATTTTGAGGTAGCTCAGCTAGAAATGTATTTTTTAAGATATTTCTAATTTAGTTAAAAAAATGTATTTCTACTTTTAGTACAAATATTATTTAATACAAAGTAAAACTTTGCATTTTGAATGCACCTTAACAAATAATAGTTTAGTAAAATACATAAGTCGCCAAAAGCAAACATTTCCCCAACAGAATTGATGTGTCCTTAATAATATGGCCACCACTGTATATATATACTATATATACCTGCGCTTTTTTGTTGATATTCCGAAAACTTATTCACTCAACAATGTTAAAAATACAGATTTGGGACTTTGTCTGTAACTTCCAATTTACCCAAAAACAAAAAAAAATCTCGTGTCACCAATCACCATACAAAATTTAATAATTCAAAAATTAAATCAATGTTTAATTTTTTTATTTGGGTGTGGTTCCGTAATTTAGCACTACCTAATTTAACTTATGTACCACTGAACGCGGTGGCCTCTCATGTGAACTGATTTAAATAAATTTTTTTTTTTCTTGTGCAGTACCAATGATTTGTGTTCGTATGTATGCTTATAATCGGCGCGTATTGCAATTAGTAATTTGTATGCAGATTCGCACTAGATACTAATACGTTGCACCCGGACATAATACATTTATATGCATATTACTTCTTCGTAATTGCAAAAAAAAAAAAAAAAAATCGGATGATACAATCCTATTTTGGGCATTTAAATGTGTACATAGTTATGTAAAAGAACCAATACAATTAGCCGCTTTATGTACACCAACTTTTAAGCGCTACGTAGTACAAAAATAAAAAAAATTCAACATTTAGCATAATAAAGGGATGTGTACCGGTCGTTAACCTTTTGATGCAGCGCAAAAGAAAATTTTTAACATAGAAATTTCATTCCATTACAAATTTTCCAGAATATGTTTTGTTTCTTTTCACCAAAATAACTTTACTTATTACTTAATTCTTATTATACTTTTTAATCCCGACTGACTGATCGACATTAAGAATTTCAACACTATGATTCTCTATTCTTTATTTAGCTCTTTTAAAATTTACATGAAAACTGACCCGGAAAATCTTTAACGCCCGTTTTATATTAAACCCCCGACCAAAAAAAAATGTTTTGCTATTCGCGCGCGAGTTATTTTTTCAGTTATGTTATTTATTTAAAAACTTGAAAATTTAGTTTTACACTTTTTTATGATTCAATAAAATGCTTAATGTTACTCGCTTGAGTATTCAACCAATTCTAATTTATTCTTAATTTTATAGTTTTGAAAAATGAAATTCAAGAGTTAGAGAAAAAATGCAGTTTTGCTTAATATTCAAATTTTATTTTTACAGTTCTAAGAATTGAAATTTAATAACAAAAAATGCAAATTTAATAACAATAATCTTAAATTAATATGACACTTGATAATTTTTGTTTAATTCTTTGAACATGTTTATTACATGTTCGTTATTTGTTTTGTGATTGTAAGCATGTGAATATGCTTACAATGTTGCAAAGTTGTTGTTGTTTGGAATCGTATGATGTAACTCGCGCGAAATTTATTACCATCGCCCAACGCCAATTCAAGAAACCGCGGCATCTATCAAAATAAGCATTTTTTTTTTCTTCTTTATCGACCAAAAAAATTATTTAAAATTACGAACGTTTAGACATAAACGAACATTTAGGCGTTATAAAAAAAAAAAATCAATACTCAAAAAAAAAAATATTATACCATTCGCTCGTTGTTACGGTTGTTTATACAAAAATTTTTTTTTTTTTTTTTTTGCCCCGCGTCGTCTGCTAGATTTTTTCAAAAAAACACCAAATTATCACGGTGGGTAGGATAGTCTGAAACAAGAAAAAAACGGAGTTTTAATCAGCATCAAAGCCGCTATAGAATGAACTAAAAAGAAAAAAATTGGTCTAAAAATAGCAAAATGGCGGCGTTTTTTCAAAAATCGACGTTTTTTTGCCCCCGAAAACCTGCTGTAACTTAAAAAAATTGTATGCCGATTTTTACATCCGTAGTTCATTCTGAACATTAACATGTGTAAATTAACGTGTTAAAATTTTCAGAACGATCGGATAAATATTTTTTTTTAAATCTTGCCCACCAACTTAAATAACGTTGTTTTGAGAAAATCGCATTAAAGTTAAAATACAACATTTTTTAAAATGTATAAAATGCAAATGTATAAAAATAAAATGTTAAAATGTCCTTCTCTACTTTTACATCTGTTCTGTAAGAGAACAATAAATCAGATGTTACTGTGAGAAAGTCGATGTAGTAGCGAACTGAAAAAAATTCATTGAATAAACGACCTTGACGCGCCTTGCTATATATGATCACTATTTTTTTTAATGAATTTCACTTTTATATTATTAAAACCATGTTCTTAAAGGTGTATTCTAACAAATTCTATCAAAAAAAAAAAAAATCGATTTTTAAAAAATTTGTAGGTGCTATTTCCCCTTAAAAAACAATTATTTTGCAAATGAAAGGGGGAGAAAGCTTCTCAAAATCACACAGTTTACATTTAGTGACGTCTCAAAATTGAGCGAGATTTTGGTCCATTTTAGGCTCTGTTCTCTGTTTTACTGTTTCTCGACAATCGATGAAACAATTTCAATGAGATAAAAACTGTTACATGAAGATTAAAGTATTCTTTATAAGAATGTTTTTATTTATGAAAATCACCGCAATTGATTTTCTACCGTTAATATTACAAAAAACATGAGTGTGAAGTTTATGCTAAAAAAAAAATAACAAAAAATTACACTGTTAAATTTAGAATTTTGAATAATTTTGATGGGTTTTATAAATTATTGTATCTCCGATCACAGAGATGTCCACAATGTTTCACCTATATTTTCGAATAAGTTATCCATGTGCCAATATACGTGGCCAACTTGATCCAATTGTGACGAGCTTTACTATACTTCACAGAATTTAGAATTTTTAATAATTTTGATGGTTTTATAAATTATTGTATCTCCGATCACAGAGATGTCCACAATGTCTCACCTATATTTTCGAATAAGTTATCCATGTGCCAATATACTTGGCCAACTTGATCCAATTGTGACGAGCTTTACTATACTTCATAGAATTTAGAATTTTGAATAATTTTGATGGTTTTATAAATTATTGTATCTCCGATCACAGAGATGTCCACAATGTCTCACCTATATTTTCGGATAACTTGTCCATGTGCCAATATATGTGGCCAACCTGATCCAATTGTGACGAGCTTTACTATACTTCACAGAATTTAGAATTTTTAATAATTTTGATGGTTTTATAAATTATTGTATCTCCGATCACAGAGATGTCCACAATGTCTCACCTATATTTTCGAATAATTTGTCCATGTGCCAATATATGTGGCCAACCTGATCCAATTGTGACGAGCTTTACTATACTTCACAGAATTTAGAATTTTTAATAATTTTGATGGTTTTATAAATTATTGTATCTCCGATCACAGAGATGTCCACAATGTTTCACCTATATTTTCGAATAAGTTATCCATGTGCCAATACGTGGCCAACTTGATCCAATTGTGACGAGCTTTACTATACTTCACAGAATTTAGAATTTTTAATAATTTTGATGGTTTTATAAATTATTGTATCTCCGATCACAGAGATGTCCACAATGTCTCACCTATATTTTCGAATAAGTTATCCATGTGCCAATATACGTGGCCAACTTGATCCAATTGTGACGAGCTTTACTATACTTCACAGAATTTAGAATTTTTAATAATTTTGGTGGTTTTATAAATTATTGTATCTCCGATCACAGAGATGTCCACAATGTCTCACCTATATTTTCGAATAATTTGTCCATGTGCCAATATATGTGGCCAACCTGATCCAATTGTGACGAGCTTTACTATACTTCACAGAATTTAGAATTTTTAATAATTTTGATGGTTTTATAAATTATTGTATCTCCGATCACAGAGATGTCCACAATGTCTCACCTATATTTTCGAATAATTTGTCCATGTGCCAATATATGTGGCCAACCTGATCCAATTGTGACGAGCTTTACTATACTTCACAGAATTTAGAATTTTTAATAATTTTGGTGGTTTTATAAATTATTGTATCTCCGATCACAGAGATGTCCACAATGTCTCACCTATATTTTCGAATAATTTGTCCATGTGCCAATATATGTGGCCAACCTGATCCAATTGTGACGAGCTTTACTATACTTCACAGAATTTAGAATTTTTAATAATTTTGATGGTTTTATAAATTATTGTATCTCCGATCACAGAGATGTCCACAATGTCTCACCTATATTTTCGAATAAGCTATCCATGTGCCAATATACGTGGCCAACTTGATCCAATTGTGACGAGCTTTACTATACTTCACAGAATTTAGAATTTTTAATAATTTTGGTGGTTTTATAAATTATTGTATCTCCGATCACAGATATGTCCACAATGTCTCACCTATATTTTCGAATAAGTTATCCATGTGCCAATATACGTGGCCAACTTGATCCAATTGTGACGAGCTTTACTATACTTCACAGAATTTAGAATTTTGAATAATTTTGATGGTTTTATAAATTATTGTATCTCCGATCACAGAGATGTCCACAATGTCTCACCTATATTTTCGAATAATTTATCTATGTGCCAATATACGTGGCCAACTTGATCCAATTGTGACAAGCTTTACTATACTTCACAGAATTTAGAATTTTTAATAATTTTGATGGTTTTATAAATTATTGTATCTCCGATCACAGAGATGTCCACAATGTTTCACCTATATTTTCGAATAAGTTATCCATGTGCCAATATACGTGGCCAACTTGATCCAATTGTGACGAGCTTTACTATACTTCACAGAATTTAGAATTTTTAATAATTTTGATGGTTTTATAAATTATTGTATCTCCGATCACAGAGATGTCCACAATGTCTCACCTATATTTTCGAATAATTTGTTCATGTGCCAATATATGTGGCCAACCTGATCCAATTGTGACGAGCTTTACTATACTTCACAGAATTTAGAATTTTTAATAATTTTGATGGTTTTATAAATTATTGTATCTCCGATCACAGAGATGTCCACAATGTCTCACCTATATTTTCGAATAATTTGTCCATGTGCCAATATATGTGGCCAACCTGATCCAATTGTGACGAGCTTTACTATACTTCACAGAATTTAGAATTTTTAATAATTTTGATGGGTTTTATAAATTATTGTATCTCCGATCAAAGAGATGTCCACAATGTTTCACCTATATTTTCGAATAAGTTATCCATGTGCCAATATACGTGGCCAACTTGATCCAATTGTGACGAGCTTTACTATACTTCACAGAATTTAGAATTTTTAATAATTTTGATGGTTTTATAAATTATTGTATCTCCGATCACAGAGATGTCCACAATGTCTCACCTATATTTTCGAATAATTTGTCCATGTGCCAATATATGTGGCCAACCTGATCCAATTGTGACGAGCTTTACTATACTTCACAGAATTTAGAATTTTGAATAATTTTGATGGTTTTATAAATTATTTTATCTCCGATCACAGAGATGTCCACAATGTTTCACCTATATTTTCGAATAAGTTATCCATGTGCCAATATACGTGGCCAACTTGATCCAATTGTGACGAGCTTTACTATACTTCACAGAATTTAGAATTTTTAATAATTTTGATGGTTTTATAAATTATTGTATCTCCGATCACAGAGATGTCCACAATGTCTCACCTATATTTTCGGATAACTTGTCCATGTGCCAATATACGTGGCCAACTTGATCCAATTGTGACGAGCTTTACTATACTTCACAGAATTTAGAATTTTTAATAATTTTGGTGGTTTTATAAATTATTGTATCTCCGATCACAGAGATGTCCACAATGTCTCACCTATATTTTCGAATAAGTTATCCATGTGCCAATATACGTGGCCAACTTGATCCAATTGTGACGAGCTTTACTATACTTCACAGAATTTAGAATTTTTAATAATTTTGATGGTTTTATAAATTTTTGTATCTCCGATCACAGAGATGTCCACAATGTCTCACCTATATTTTCGGATAACTTGTCCATGTGCCAATATACGTGGCCAACCTGATCCAATTGTGACGAGCTTTACTATACTTCACAGAATTTAGAATTTTGAATAATTTTGATGGTTTTATAAATAATTGTATCTCCGATCACAGAGATGTCCACAATATCTCACCTATATTTTCGAATAAGTTATCCATGTGCCAATATACATGGCCAACTTGATCCAATTGTGACGAGCTTTACTATACTTCACAGAATTTAGAATTTTGAATAATTTTGATGGTTTTATAAATTATTGTATCTCCGATCACAGAGATGTCCACAATGTCTCACCTATATTTTCGAATAAGTTGTCCATGTGCCAATATACGTGGCCAACTTGATCCAATTGTGACGAGCTTTACTATACTCCACAGAATTTAGAATTTTGAATAATTTTGATGGGTTTTATAAATTATTGTATCTCCGATCACAGAGATGTCCACAATGTCTCACCTATATTTTCGAATAATTTATCCATGTGCCAATATACGTGGCCAACTTGATACAATTGTGACGAGCTTTACTATACTTCACAGAATTTAGAATTTTGAATAATTTTGATGGTTTTATAAATTATTGTATCTCCGATCACAGAGATGTCCACAATGTCTCACCTATATTTTCGAATAAGTTGTCCATGTGCCAATATACGTGGCCAACCTGATCCAATTGTGACGAGCTTTACTATACTTCACAGAATTTAGAATAATTTTGATGGGTTTTATAAATTATTGAATCTCCGATCACAGAGATGTCCACAATGTCTCACCTATATTTTGAATAAGTTATCCATGTGCCATATACGTCGCCAACTTGATCCAATTGTGACGAGCTTTACTATACTTCACAGAATTTAGAATTTTTAATAATTTTGATGGTTTTATAAATTTGTACAACAGTTGAGCGAGACAATAAATCATTCAAACCAATAAATTAAACAGCAGATGGAACAACAAGGCGGGAAAATTAAACGCCAAATTTTAGATGGTCAAAAGAGAATGAACGAGAAACTTCTTGAATATAACATACATGGCCAAGTAGAGAAGCTGCAAATGGAGGTTCAACATGTTGAAGAAAATTAGAAACACAGGTGCAGCAGGTCGAGGAAAAATTACATACGGAGTTCCAACAAGTTAAAGAAAAATTCAAACGTCTCTAAAAAGAATTAACTGACAAGACAAGTGGAACAACGACGCAAGTATTTCAGACCGTTCACTCATTTAAATTAAAGCCAACAACGTTCGACGGAACAATAACTTTTGTCATTTTCAAATTTCAATTTTAAACGGTGGCCGATCAAAATCATTGGAACAAATAAACATCGCGTTGCGGCGTTAATAATGCCTATCAAAGGCGAAGCAGCAGAGGTTTTACAATCCATTTAAGAACAAGAGCGCAACAGCTATATTGAAATTATGCAGGTGCTAGATCGGAAGTGCGGCAGTGGCCATAAACGGGAAATCTATAGCAAGGAATTGATAAACCATTATCAAAAGCTAGGAAAAGCCGCTACCCAGAGGACAGCAGGAATTTGATGAGTTAACGGCAACAATGGGTAAGGCAGAAAGATTAAAAGTCAGTTCGAAGGAGCAAAAACTGGCTTCACCGTCTTACTGCCCAATAACTTACATCACGGTCACGAGAGTAGAACGAGGAGGTAGCAGCGTAACAATCGAGGATGGAAGAAAGTGAGTCATCACGCAGATTACTGGAGCAACGCACACGATTGTACGGGAAGACTTGATCGGAAGTGCTGTTAAGCTGACTGATGGATTAAAATGAAGAATGGTAAATGGAGATGAAGCAATAATAAAAGAAAAACGTGCGTAAACATAAGCATATGGCCCAGTCATCCGAAAATATGGGCGAGACATTGTGGACATCTCTGTGATCGGAGATACAATAATTTATAAAACCCATCAAAATTATTAAAAATTCTAAATTCTGTGAAGTATAGTAAAGCTCGTCACAATTGGATCAAGTTGGCCACGTATATTGGCACATGGACAACTTATTCGAAAATATAGGTGAGACATTGTGGACATCTCTGTGATCGGAGATACAATAATTTATAAAACCCATCAAAATTATTCAAAATTCTAAATTCTGTGAAGTATAGTAAAGCTCGTCACAATTGGATCAGGTGGGCCACATATATTGCCACATGGATAACTTATTCGAAAATATAGGTGAGACATTGTGGACATCTCTGTGATCGGAGATACAATAATTTATAAAACCCATCAAAATTATTCAAAATTCTAAATTCTGTGAAGTATAGTAAAGCTCGTCACAATTGGATCAAGTTGGCCACGTATATTTGCACATGGATAACTTATTCGAAAATATAGGTGAGACATTGTGGACATCTCTGTGATCGGAGATACAATAATTTATAAAACCCATCAAAATTATTAAAAATTCTAAATTCTGTGAAGTATAGTAAAGCTCGTCACAATTGGATCAAGTTGGCCACGTATATTGGCACATGGATAACTTATTCGAAAATATAGGTGAGACATTGTGGACATCTCTGTTATCGGAGATACAATAATTTATAAAACCCATCACAATTATTAAAAATTCTAAATTCTGTGAAGTATAGTAAAGCTCGTCACAATTGGATCAGGTTGGCCACGTATATTGGGACATGGATAACTTATTCGAAAATATAGGTGAGACATTGTGGACATCTCTGTCATCGGAGACACAATAATTTATAAAACCATCAAAATTATTCAAAATTCTAAATTCTGTGAAGTATAGTAAAGCTCGTCACAATTGGATCAAGTTGGCCACGTATATTGGCACATGGACAACTTATTCGAAAATATAGGTGAGACATTGTGGACATCTCTGTGATCGGAGATACAATAATTTATAAAACCATCAAAATTATTAAAAATTCTAAATTCTGTGAAGTATAGTAAAGCTCGTCACAATTGGATCAGGTTGGCCACATATATTGGCACATGGATAACTTATTCGAAAATATAGGTGAGACATTGTGGACATCTCTGTGATCGGAGATACAATAATTTATAAAACCCATCAAAATTATTAAAAATTCTAAATTCTGTGAAGTATAGTAAAGCTCGTCACAATTGGATCAGGTTGGCCACATATATTGGCACATGGATAACTTATTCGAAAATATAGGTGAGACATTGTGGACATCTCTGTGATCGGAGATACAATAATTTATAAAACCATCAAAATTATTAAAAATTCTAAATTCTGTGAAGTATAGTAAAGCTCGTCACAATTGGATCAGGTTGGCCACATATATTGGCACATGGATAACTTATTCGAAAATATAGGTGAGACATTGTGGACATCTCTGTGATCGGAGATACAATAATTTATAAAACCCATCAAAATTATTAAAAATTCTAAATTCTGTGAAGTATAGTAAAGCTCGTCACAATTGGATCAGGTTGGCCACATATATTGGCACATGGATAACTTATTCGAAAATATAGGTGAGACATTGTGGACATCTCTGTGATCGGAGATACAATAATTTATAAAACCCATCAAAATTATTAAAAATTCTAAATTCTGTGAAGTATAGTAAAGCTCGTCACAATTGGATCAAGTTGGCCACGTATATTGGCACATGGATAACTTATTCGAAAATATAGGTGAGACATTGTGGACATCTCTGTGATCGGAGATACAATAATTTATAAAACCCATCAAAATTATTCAAAATTCTAAATTTAACAGTGTAATTTTTTGTTTTTTTTTAGCATAAACTTCACACTCATCAAAAAACATGTAAAAATATTAAGATTTTTGTCATATGTAGTAGAGTTGTAATGCGTTGTGTTATTTTAAATCTCGAGAATGGCTAAACGACCGTAAATAGCACTAAAGTTAAATATAACTTTTGATGAACTCTTTTAAAAATCTATGTTATTTGTGAAAATTGCTGCCACTAAAGAGGAGGAAAAGTTAAAGGATTACTAAATTTTTCTCGTTTTAGTGTCGCGTTTTTTACAAAAATATTTTTAGTTCCACCTCCTACCTCTAAAGAAGAGGAAAAAGAAAAACAGGAAGAAATGTTAGTTTTTTCTTTATAGTTTTAATTATTTCTATTTTTAAACTTCAAGTTTTTCACAGAATGTGGTCAACTTCTTGGAGAGAAATCGAAGAATACAATCCTACCAGGAATCTATTATTCCAAAATATTCGTAATATCTTTTAGTTTTATTCTTAAAAAAGAATAATTAAATACCTACTTAATTTTTGATAAATTTATTCGCAAATCGGATTAATTTTATTCTTTTTAGGAGTAAATTGTTAATACAAGGAATAGTTAAATTAAAAATTTAGGAATAAGCTATTCAATGATACGGAATAAATTGATCGTTGTAAGGAATAGAAAATAAAAAAAATTAGGAACAAACTTTACAATGAAAAGGATTAAATGGGATCATTATAAAGAATGTAAATTAAACAAAAACATTTTTTAAAGAAGGCGTATTTAATTAAATATTTTTTATTTTTTTCAATTTTATAATATTTTATTAAATTTAAATATATCTTATCATAAGCAACTTCTATTTTTAAATTTATGCAATTCAAATTGTTTTTCGAGACATAACATTTTAAAATCAAAACAAATAATATTTAAAGTTTTTTCTTTAACAAAATAAACTTGATAATGTTTGTCAAAATGGCTTACTAAATATTCCATTAGCATTAAATACATTTTATTTACGTGTTTCAAAATATGTAATATTTTGTATAATTTTTCGTTAATATATAAAAAATAATTCGACTTAAACTTAGTGTTGTTCTAATTAAATATTTTAAATATATTTATAGGTTCATTTTCATTAAATGGAATTATTACAGTTTCATTAAAATAATCTAACTATTTACTAATTGTTTTGTTAGATTTTTATTGGAATGAATATTTGATTCAATGTTTAAAACTGTGTTAGCGAGTTTTAATGAAAATTTTTTAGCTACAGAATATTCCAAATTAACTCTTGAACAAGGCACTTTTGTATATTCTTTTAGAGATTTATTTTTACTTTGATGCCTCATGCACCATACAGCTTTTAAGGGACCAACTTGCTTTATCATTGAAGGATAATGGGTAACAAAATGATGCTTAGGTCTTAAGTGTTGATCTTTGAAACAATTTAAATACATCGAGTGATGGTCTTTGATTATTTCTCTTATAAGCAAGTAATTTCCAAATCAGTGAAGGAATATTTTAATATGTAATTTGTCATTTGCCTTAATTTAACAATGTATTTCCAAATTATATTTGAATTTTCTACATATTCACCGACAAGAAGACAAAAATGGTGCAATAAAGAATAAGTTTCTCTAGCGGAAAAGTGTAAATTTTGTTTTTTTAAATGATCTGATTTTATGTTTCCGGAAGGTTTATTTCGAGTTTCAATTTCACCGTAATTAAAAGTATTTATTCGATTATTTAACAACTCTAGAGAAAAATATTGTTTATTATAAATGTTGTTTATTAAACGCAAATTTTATACACCCTTCAAAAATATCATGCATAAAAATTATCCGTTACATGAAAATATAGAATTTTCTTTTATTCCAGAAGTTTTATAGTCGAGATTTTCAATGTCATATTCATATCTATCTCGAGTTCTGATGAGATTTTCATCTTCTACGAGATTTTGGTTTAAATCAGCTTTATTTAATTTACACAACCTACACGGGAAATTATGAGAAAAGGAACCTGCAAAACCTAGAAGAGTATTCAAAGCTAAATTGTCTCCAATAAATAGAGAAACTACAAGATATATCTTAATTTTACCTTGTGAAGTTTGAATTTCTATTCCATTTTCTAATGATTTTAGAATTTTTACAAATTCGGTTAATACTTTAGGCGGACGATAATTTTTTAAATAACAACTTTTTAAAAGCATTACACTGAAAATATTTTTTAAATTATTAGCTATTATCTTCCGGAAGGGTAGGAAAATGATAATAAAAAATAGTTAATGATTGATTACCGGCATGACTACCTAAACTATTTCCCATTTCAATGTCATCATAATAGCAAATTATTGGTAAAACTATTTGATTATTGTAAACTTTTTTAATTTTGTTTTCCATTTTAAAGATTGTACACAATTTTTGTATTTATCAATCATACTTGTTAATTTGTTTGTATTAATAGTGTTTCTTAAAATATCACCTTTACCAAAAATAGTTATTTATGGTACTAGTGAGCAAAACGAGATATTATCCATGAGGGATAAGTTTGGCCCACGAGGCGATAGCCGAGTGGGATATTATCCCGAGTGGATAATATCTCTTTGCTCACGAGTGGCATTCAACGTTTTATCCAATTTTGTTGAAATAAATGTAAATAATAGTAAATTAATTTTTTTTAGTTTAAAAGTTTTTATTGGTAATGATATACAGCAGTAATAAGTTTTTAAATCCACAGTAACCATATGGTTTTATGTTGGAGATGTAATGTTAAAGTAATATAATATTTATAAATCAAGTGATATAATTGAGAATTGGAAGCATTTCGCTTTATATTTTTTTTTTTTTTTTTTTTTTTTTTTTTGTACAACTTATAACTACAGACTTACAAACTAAACTAGAACTAAGTATTTACAAGACTAATACTAATTAGGTAATGTTAACAAACCAACAAATAAATCAATACCGATGTCCTATCGCATTTAGGAATTCGTTTGAACTCGATATCAGCCTACTTAGACTTTTATCCAGGAGTCTACCCGTAAACTCAGCAACCGTTTCGATGCCTGCCAGTTCGTGGAGACTTTTGACTGTACATTGCCTATAGTCCGGAGGGCGCGGCCAACTATCAAACACAAACCTTAGGCCTTTATTCTGGATCCTCTGGATCACAAGCTTTTGAGCGTTATTTGCTAGGTCATACCACGCCGGTGCCGCATATGTTATAATTGGTCTTACATATAATTTGTACACCATAAGTTTATTCTTGTAGTCCAGGCTACTAGCACTGCCCATGACTGGATACAGGATACTGAAGGCCGCAGACGCAAGCCTTCTCAAATTTTTAATGTGGGAGGAGAAACTCAGATTACCTGACAAAGTAATGCCCAAATATTTGGCCGATTTCACAACATTTATCTCCTGGCCGTCAACAGTCACTGGGACCGCATTTTTTAATTTATTTTTGTATCTTGGGTGGGGATAGAAATATATTAACTGTATTTTGGCAGTGTTTATTTGTATGTTCCATGTTTTGTAGTAGTCTACAAGAGAATTTAAATAAATTTGTATCCTTTTAGAACATTGGAATTCGCTTCGATTTGTGCAAAAAATTGCAGTGTCATCTGCAAAGATTTGCAACCTTGTCTCCGTAGACGTGGGTCGTGGTATGTCATGGGTGAAAATTACATAGAGCAGTGGTCCCAGCACCGATCCCTGAGGAACACCAGCAGTAGCGTTTCTTGTGGCGGAGTTACAATTTTTGTCAATGCACACAAAAAATTTTCGGTCCGTGAGGTATGACCTGATCAGTGATATTAAAATCGGTGAAATCTCGGAAGCAATTAATTTGCTGATCAATCCATCGTGCCACACGGAGTCAAATGCCTTTCTAATATCTAGAAATATGGCAGACATTATTTTGCTGTGCCGCTTCGCCTTCTTGGCATGGTTTAGCAACCGCATCAATGCATCAGTTGTACTCTTGTGGCGTACGAATCCGAACTGTTCGTCAGGGATTAAGTGGTGCACTGAGTCCCACAGTCTTCGGGATATTACGCGCTCAGCTATCTTGCTAAGGCCGCTCAGCAGGCTAATCGGCCGAGTGTTTTCCGGTGTACTGATTTTCCCTGGCTTTGGTATAGCTATCACCTTAGCAGTCTTCCAACTATCAGGAAAGTAGCCACAGCTAAACATAGCGTTTATTATCTTCACGAGCTGATTTACCCCTGACAGTGGCAGGTTTTTAATGGCTCGATTGGAGACACTGTCGTTCCCTGGGGACTTTCTATTTTTCAGCCTCGATATCAGCCCCTTTACCTCATCGGCATTAGTGGCAAAACATGATGAATCGTACGGTAGCCTTTGCTGCAATACAAATTCTGTTATGGATCGTGTGCAGGATGGGTTTGCAACATGTGTCCGATCACTGAACACAGTCTCATAGTAATCAGCGATCTTTTCGGTAATTACTCTCGGATCGATTACTGGTCCTTCTGCTTCCTCTAAAATCAGGTTTACTCGCCTAGATGGTTTTAGTGTTCTGATGTATTTAAATAAGTTAGAACGATCCGGTTCGATGTCCTTTAGTTTTTTGCGCAGTACCTTCTGAAAATGTGTGCGGATCTCGTCGTGTATGTGCCTAGTCGTTCGATTCACTAGTGTAGAACTGAAGAGGGTTGGCATCCTGCGATGCATGTTTCGATAGAAATTCCTGATTTTTATCATTTGGATAATGTAAGACGGAAGTTGTTTGCAATGTGCTTCTTGACTGATGCTAGGGACATACTTTTCTTCTGCCGTGGACATTATCCGTGTGATTTTAGAGACTTGCTCATTAATTTCTTCAGCCGTGACAAGTGGCTTTTCGGCAATCGCCCCAATTTTGTAGTGTACAAAATGCCTGTAGCCTTCCCAGTCCGCATTTCTATAATCCCTAATCTTACAATCGTTCAACTCATATGCGTTACTGGAATTTCTAGTTACCTGAAAGACCACTGGGAGGTGATCAGAGCAAAACTCATCCAAAACGACCAATCTGTCGTCAATATTTATATCTTTTCCAATAACCAGGTCATTCACCGAACTGCCTCGGGTGCCCATGGAGGGGAAATTTATTTGGACATTCTGAAGCTCACAGTACTTGTACAGTGTTCTGCCGTTTTCATTTTCGGCATGACTATCCCAGAGAGAGTGTCTGGCATTGAAGTCTCCGCACATTACAATCCTGTTTTGCGTCCGGAAAAGGTCTTGGAGATCGGAATTTTTAATCTTCCAAAAGTATATGGACATAACCGTAAAGGAGTTCTTGCCTTCTCCGATACATAGAGAAGTAGCCGTATAGTTGTCCTTAATGAAACATTTTGGTTCAGAATGTTTTATATGGCTCCTGATTAAAATGGCAGTACTGCCCGATTTCAGTTTTTTGGCATTGGTCCTGTAGATTCTATAGCCCTCGATGGAAAGCGAGTGACTATGGTTTAGGTGTGTTTCGTTTAGGCAAACAATTTTTGGCTTGTGTTTATTTAAAAGTAGTGTCAGTTCTTGACGACGGGCCAAGCTGACAAGGCTGTTACAATTTAATGTGAGTATCTTCATTTTAGAAACTGGCAGATAAATTGTAGGTACATCGACTTCTGCGTTGTGATGTCCTGAACAGAGTTTAATTTAGTAAGAAAATTTGTGACGTTATTTGTCAATGAAACAAAGTCCATCCCAAAGAGATCTTGGGATTTATTGAAAAATTCGTTAAGATCATTTGCCTGCTTGCCCTCCGTATTTACAGTTCTGGAAACTTGCGGTAGCTCCAGAGGATAATGAGTCGCCTTAGGTTTCATGATGATTGCTTGAAGAGCACTTGACGTACTTGTATTTCATGTTGCATGAAGATGCTGCATGCCCGAAGGCTTGACACTTTCGGCATTGCGACACCTTTGGTTTCCTCTTTTTCTCCCAGCTAATCTTATAGCCACAGCAGCCGTGAACTAGCAGGATATCTGAATTCTTTGTTTCAGCTTCGAACGTAATGGTAAAGCAGGGTAGTTTAATTTGTGTTTCTACTCCGTCGTCTTGTTTTATGTGTTTTAGCATCGGGTATACTTCCAGAACTTTGAGACCCTTCTGAAGGAGATCGGCTTTAACTTCCACTGGCGCTGCTTCCTGGTATATTCCCCGTACTATCATGACTTTCGGTCGGAGATTTTTTGGTGTATATGTGTAGAATTGAAAGTCTTCGGTTTTTAGATTTTCTACAACCAATTTATGGTTGGTGGTAATTCTTAGCATAGTACCTCCATGTGTATTTGCTATTTTTTTCAGCTGGTTAATTTTACCAGTATCGAAGGATCGTAGTATAATCGGAGGTGGTTTATACACTTTGGTTTGGTTACCCACTATTTCCGTATTTGCTGGAGCGTCAGTTTGGAGAGTGCTGAAACGTCCGCCAATTTTGCTTCCTAATTCCTCTGTTGTGGTATTATATTGGTTCTGGAAATCGAATTCAATTTGGTTGTCTTCTTGGTCTTCTTCATCTTCAAAGTTGAAAGAGTCATTATCCAACATTTGCTTTACTGTTTCGGTGATATCACTGATATCTTCCATTCTGGAATTTATGCCGTTGTCTTGGCTCTTGACCTTTTTTGTGTCTTGGCTTTCACTTTCTTCGGTGATTGTCCTTTTTTGTGTGGCCGTCCTTGGGGAAGCGTTGTTTTCTATATTAAGATGACTGAGGGCCTCCTTAACTGTTTTTTTAACCAGTTTGGTCATTATTTGGATCATTCTATCTTCAGAGAAGGGCTCACCCCTTCCAGACTTTTTGGTTTTGGGCATGGTTTTATTGCGTATGCAAGCGCAGTACTATTTCGTACTTTTCTTATACACTGTTTTTTTGATTTTTCTTCTTTTTTGACTTTCAGATAATGGTGATGGTATTTCCCTTTTTATTTTTAGACGATTTTAATACGCCGGGTATTTAGTTTCCTCGTATATTTGGCTTTTTATGATTTTTTATGTTATTTTTCATGAAAGAAAGAAAAAACAGCCGCACGTCGACGTTGAAGTCTAAGGCTACTATATGTCGTAAATTAATAAGAAATAGTTTCATTTTATGTTTTCACACTGTATCATTGAATTTTGAAATACATTTTATCATAGTGACCGTTTTTTAAATTTATGTGACGTGTTTCTTTGACGTTAATTACAAAATCTACGAATAATTTTCCAATGACTACTCAACATTTTGTTATACAAAATATAACTCACGTTGCCCCTAGCAGCGTGGGTTATACAATAACAGTGGGTTATTTTACATTTTCTTTATTTGAAATCAGTCTAGTTATCGGGCTTTTATGTATCAAAATTGGATAAAGTTAATTATTTGTTGCTTAATAGGCATTAAAATTCCTTCTATATTCTTTTTAACTAAAGTAGGCTTGCCTCCTTTTATAAGGCTACTTGTTAACTTATCTATTTTAAATTTAATGGGCTCTATATAAAGATTTCTTTCTTTTAAAGTTTTAAGAAATAAATATTCGGTTTGAATATTAACAAAAGGTTTACTACAAGTTTCAAATACAGTTTATAAGCTTCCTTATCTTTTTTATTATTAATAATTGGTTTGATTATTTCAAATAAATTAGTAAACAGTTGTTGTAATAACTTATTGGTTATGTTTTTAAAATTTCTTCTATAATTTTTGTAGTCAAATGAGGATTACAATAAAGATCAGCTACAATTAATAATGACTGTTCATGTAAATTTCTTAAAAATTTATTAACCAAATTGAAATTTATATTATTTTCATTACTTTGTGCATAAAATTCTGTATTGGTAAGATTATCTTTGGAAGTATTATGTTTAGAAATAATAATATTTTCGGGTAACACAGAATTATTTGAATCATTTTATTCAATATTTGTATTATTTTTATGTATTCTATGATGTTTTTTAAATGATGAAAAGATACCAAAGGAGCTTAAACAACCATTTTCCATACAAATTACATTTTGATTATTTTTAATGAAATGATACAATTTAAAGTGTCTAATTAAAAGGTCAATATTGACAAAAGCGTTTTTACACACAAAACATGTAACCATTGTTTAATTAATTTATATTAAATAAAGTTTTAAAATTAGTAAAATCTATCGGAGATTCAATTTTATAAAAAAAAATCTTGAATAAAATTAAAAAAAGGAAAATTTTCAAAAGAATATGAAATATTTAGTACAAAAAATAATTTAAAAAAATATCAAAAGCCATCAAAAAGTTATCAAAATGAATTAAAACTGAATCTACCGATACCATAAATTCTGGAGAATTTTCTTCACCAACAATTATAGCAGGTAGAAGCGTAATTTTCCTTTTTAGTTTATTTATCTCTGCTTGTATATCGGAAATGTTTTAAGTAAAAATTAAAAAGGAATTCCATCCGTCACTGATACTGACTTTCCATAAAACTCCGTCACTTTTTTCCTGGCGGTACTGCAATCTACGGTATTCTAAAAATGAAAATAATTTTTTTTTCTTGATAATTTGCTTACTTTAATACAATTTTAATTATTTATTTGTTTGTTATTGATTGCTAAACTGAGTGCTTAAATTGTAAAATATAAAAATACCTTTATTTGACGATAATAGTGTTACTATTTCTTTTCCAGGCCCGTCTTTGGTATTTTTTATAAATATATTTTCAAGGTGTCGCTCAATTTTTTCGAAATTAGTTAAGAATAGATTACTCTTTCCAGGAAATTTCATTTCGAAGTCGATTTCAATCTAAATTGTATTATAGTTTTAACGTTTTTGAACGTGTCTTTCGAACTTACAGCAAATGCATAATACTGAAAAAGTTAAACTTACTAATCTGGCTGCATCAGCGTGACGGAAAAGTGGTCATTTATCTAATATTTTGTACAGGGAATCCGAGTTTTTTTTCAATTTCAGTGGTCCTCGCAGCAAAGGTACATTTCCATTTATCTTCTACTGTGGTCCATGCTGAATTGTGATAATACAGCCAGTAAATATCATCTTGAAAAAGTTCAATGTTGTTCTCTGACGAAGTTTCAGATTCATCCAAATGTTCACCTATTATAAATAAATGGTATGAGTTATAAGTCCATGTTGAAAAAAAAAAAATTTATGTTACTTAATGGTTTTAATTTATCCCTTATTTTATTAGTAAATATACCGCTTTTTTTATAGGCTTTTGATAACGCTCTGTATTTGGTATATAGTTTGCCACGAGCATAAGGTTCCTTTTCGAAGTAATATTTCTAAATTACGAAAAAAAAAAAAAAAAAAAATAAAAAATAACATTAAATACGAAATACTTTGGATTCGCCTTTAAAAGTTTCAGCAATTTTGCTCGCTATTTTATCCAAAATTACTATGGTCATGGAAGTGTTATTTTCCAAGTGGGCTTTTACTATAGATGAAGCTAAAAATTCTCTTTCATTCGAAGTAAAATCTTTTTTTTTTCTCAAAGTTTTCTACAATTTTTGTTCCAATGTTAGAGGCCAAAAACATATCCATATTCTATAAATTCGAATTTATAAAAATTATTAATCAATTTTTTAAATTAATATTTACGAACTTACAAAAACATAACTTTTAAAATCTAATCTAATTTAATGGTGGAAGATCCTAAAAACGAAAATAAATAATAAAATATAATTTACTAAATATAAACGATTGTTTTAAATATATAAATGTGTTTACATTCATTTTCCTATATTCGTTTAATACAGCACAGAATTGTGCTCTAACACTAACACCAATCAATTTTCCAAATAAATCAGTTATATCTTTTTCAGTCAAATATTTTAAGCTATTTAAAGTAACTCCACTTTCTATTTAAAAAAAAATGAGAAAATTTTTAAAAATATAAACGTTGTTGCCAGTTAGAAACGCCTCATTTTGTGTACCGCGTGCGATGGGCAACTCGCCTGGTTTGTCCCGCAAATATCGCAATCGGTTCACAAAATGAGGCATTTGAACTGGTTACATAAATAGCTATTACCTTTTAAATGAAAAAAATATTCTTCCATTTTTGATTGTAAAAGCAGGTTGTAGAATTCTTTATCATCAATTGAAAGTTCTTCTATAGAAAAATTTTCTACTGGCAAGTTTTCTAAATCAATTGACCTAGAATTTAATTAAATTTAAAAATTACAATATTTTTATTAAGCATTAAAGGAAGAAGGGTAAATCAATCGAATAGTATAAAAATCAAATATAAAGTACATATTACCAAATAGATTTAGTAAAGCATTAGCATTTATATTAAAATTCATTCTGTAATATCTATGAAAATATCACTATGCAACTTAAAAATAAAATATAAGATAAGCACAAAATGCTGTACCATTTACACTTCAAGGTCAGTTTCTCCAAAAACCGAAATAAAATTGTATATTGTAAAAAGCTGATATTAATGTGTAAATATAACATAATACTATATAAAATAGAAAAAAATTATATAAGCACTAAGTTATTGTTATATAGAGCTACATAGTATTAGTAAGTAGTGTTACAAAACTCACCAAATAAAATTAGCCCAGTATTTATGACAAAGGTTTTTTTTTATTGTTCTTAATTTTTACTGATTTTTCTGGTAAACTTAGTTTTACGGTTATCACAAAACAATAAAAAATTACGAAATGATTTCACACATTCACTTTAAAATTTTGAATAGGATAACGGTATTACTTAAAACAGGCATCAAAACTAAGTCTGTTGTTGGACTTTCGCAACATATGTCATAAATAGGTTAAAATTATTATGTATAATGACTTATAAATATTTTATCACTTTTTACCTATTTTAAATAATATTTTTATGATTTTGAATTTATTTTTTCGTAACACAGTGTTCACAATTGAAAAACTCAATGCCAACTAAATACAAATTTATAATTATTGGTTAACTCATTGTTTAACATATTCGCAAAAGGAATAATATTATAAAATTATTCTTAATCGGAATACTATCTTCCAAGCACTGTTTAATTTATTCTTAAAAGGAAAGAGGAGTTTTGTTGTTTGTTCTTAATCAGAATAATATTTCCTAAGCACTGCTTGATTTATTCCTAATAGGAGTAATTCTATTTGTGCTGAATTATGAATATTATCTTCCTTAGCACTGGTAATATAAACGTAATAAGAATAATTTTGCACTCCATTGACCTTAATTAAATTTTTAATGTTATAATATTAAATTGTGTTACAATTTAATTAATTGAAAAAAAAAAAGAATAAATTACGTTAGGCGAAGATCCCTTTGACATATACATACATAGATCCTGTTTGAAAGTCTATTTGAAAAAGTTTAAAATACGTGGGTATTATTTTTAATGACTAAAACGGGTTAGGCTGTTCGAATGGAATGGGACCAAATGCAAAAGACGTAACAGTAACACCAAAACGGATGCAACATACATAGGTATCCTACATATTGTTCCGTGTAATAAAAAAAATTAATAAATAGGCTATTGCCTATGTCGAAGAAAACAGGGGTAAAAGGAACTAATTCTTTAAAGGTATTTTATTGTTTCATATGTTGGATGGTACCCGAATAATGATAAATCCACAAAGTGCTATTAAATTTAGGATTGGACTTTTGGGAACTGAGTAAATTAGAGTAAATTTGGACACCTTATAGTTTTTTAACTATAACTCAAAAAATAATGCATTTTTAGTATATACACTCTATGCAAGTTTTTATAGAGAATTAAATTTCCTATCGAAATGACACTTTAAAAAGTCAAAAACCTTTTGTTTTAAAAAAAAACTAAATTTTGCCAAGGAATAGAGTTGTTCCTGAGAAACTCTTTGCCTAATTTGAATATCTTGATAATTACTTTATCCTTATATTCTTTATTTTATTCACTTAAAGATTAATTAGTAATTTCAAATTATAAAACTTCAGAAGGTGTATTTATTCGTAAAAGGAATATTATTAAAGATTAAGTATTTATTGATCATTACATGGCATAAATTAAACTCAACTGCAAAACTCCAATTTATTCTTAAGTAAGGAATAATTTATACAAAAAAAATTCTCTCCGTGTTTGAGTACGGATTTAATTGGGTCATTTACACAGATTAAATTCCCTTTTGAACTTACTCTACAAATTCAATTTGCTACGACCACCTGTACATTTTTACATAATACTCCATCGTATATATGTATATTTAGTTAGAATGTAGCTTTAAAACTACATACTGTCCCCTATATGTAATTTACTAAATAACACCAATATCTGATATTGGCTCACACAGACACCACATAGAATGTAAAGAGGATACTTTGGACTTCCTATAACCCTAAATAATAAAATAAGACATACAGATTTTGACAGCAGAATGTGGTCTCCTAACATCCTATATAGTGACTAAAGTTTAGCAGACGACATTGATAATATTATTTCTGAGAAATAATATTATCAATATCATCTGCTGTTTTAATTAATAAAACAATAAGCAAGGGGAAGGCCATGTTTTTAATGTTTTATAACGTACACATATGCCAAAAATGTTCCAACAATTTTTAATGTAATTATTTTATCCAAAAATACTTTTAATTTCAAACGAAATACTCAATCTGGTCGATCAGATGAATTTTGAGAAGATTTAAGTCGGATTTAAAAAATAATTGCGGACGAGAAAATTTTCGGAACAATACATATATTGTCCTGATGTAATTTAGACCTGAAACGTGGACCACCCACAAACGTTGAAGGAAGAATAAATATATTAGCAATGCGGGCATAATTATTCCGACTGATGTTATTAGCATGATCTAATAAATCGTTTTACGATTCTACACGTAAAATCTCTTGATTATATAATATGTCATTCGATTTGCTTCATAACAGGTGTATATGAATATAAACTAAATATTGCTGATATGGACTTCCGCCTTAAAATAACGGATTGAAATGGTTTCGATGAATTGAAATTTAGTTTGAATAAAATTCAAGTGGTGTTACTCTATTTTGGATATTGGTGGCATTATATATATTATGCGATAGATTTGTGGTCCATCCAAATTCACTATTTAAAAAAAGCAAATGGAAAAAATTATTTTATCGAGATGTTTAGAAAGCATATTTATCCGTTCAAGGGATTATGAATCACTTGGATGAACCACGAAATAGATTTCGGCTGGAATATTATCGCCACGGTCAGCTATGCCAACATTATTTAAAGATAATGGGGATACACTTTGGGCATGAAGAGAGTGAAAATTAAAGAAGTTTAAAGTAGCTATTCGCTTAAGGAGACACCTTATTTAAAAGTGAATATATTGTAAATCTTACGACAAAGATAATAGGCATTCAGGGGTTTGTCATACGAATTTCAATAGCAATGTTTGCGTCGCAAATGTACAATTCAGAGTAAGATGCTTGAACATATACTTTTTAATATAATCTGGCTACAACGTAGTATCGTATTGGATATTTTCTGAAGTATGACGATATACTTCACCACATATCTTAAAATAGTAAGGCCTATTACCCGGTATATCTCTAATCTTGGCGCCCATCGATACATTGATATATTACCGAACAAAATTGCTAAGGTTTCGACATTTCTAATCGATTTGTATGAAAAGGTTTTAGACCTGAATGGACGGATGAGATATTTCATTTTTTAAATGAACCGCTTTACACAGTTTCCATATTGAATGTTCAGAGGAACAAGAATATGGATCCTTAGGTAAACAAAATGTAGAGATCCGAGAGTGGATTTAAGAAATTGGGTTAACGTTGTTTCACGTCGATTACTAGCTTGAGCACAGATCATTTGTCGATTTTCAGCGTAATGTAAGCAATTTTAAGTTCTAATCAATTTTTTTTTTCAGGATATGTCTTCAAATAGCTATTCGTTTTGCCTGTTTATATGCCATTTTAACAGTAGGTTTCGGGACCAGTGAAATTATCGATAACTCTAGTTAATCCAAACAATATAGGTAATGCTTGACCCCAGACCACTATTAAATTATACTTATGTAGGTTTTTCAGTATTTAAATAAAAGTTCGTGAATATTTGTCTATTACCTATCTTATAACAAGCTATATTTGTAGCATTCTATTGTGAATGAGCTATTGCTGAAAATAGAATATGTATGCCTGTTGTGGAATTGTTTATGTAGCATATATTGTTTTTGCTTTGTAATTGCACCAGTCCTTCGCCCCAATTCCGATTCCATGATAATTGAGAATGAAAAGTGGCCTAAGATTTAGTTCTGCCTGCTTTAAATTAGACAAATCCTTGAATTGAAAAGCCATCCTTGAAGACCATCAACCTAACTACTACTACTAGCTCAATAACACAGTTTTCTAATTTTTTGTTTTTAAGTTTACCCCATAATCCCCAAGCCAATAAAATAAATAATATCTCTAAAATGGAATGAGTTGACACAAATAAAACAAATATGTATAAGTAATCGATTATCCATTGTGTGATGATCTGATTTTAACCTATATAGTATATTAACCTACTTTGAACTGTTAGCACAATAAAATGCAACCAAACGATAAAAAAAATTTTAAAATCCGTGATTTATTTCCAAATCAGTACTTAATCACACAAATAAGATAAATTGATCTAATTTATCTAAATTCGAGTTGTGTATAATACACAATACACCAATACACCAGAATGAAGTCGAAGAACCCCCAAAAGAATTTCATACGTTTTTCATACTCTCATATTCGCTCGTTCGTAGCTATTGTTTGATAATTCCATCATAAAATTACTTACTATTCAAATAATACAAAATTTTGCGATTTTGCTTTTCAGTCGGGAAATTTATTTTTTGGTTTTGTCTTTAACAAAATAGCGATAAGACTTTGCAAAAATAAAAATTGATTAAAATTTATTTTTTAACTTAAGTTTTTTTTTGTTCTTATAAGTATATACGAGTTGATCAACAAGAGACGGTAGATAAGGATAAAAAACTTTCTTCAACGCGTTTTTCTTTTATTTTTTGCCTTTTGTCTGTTGTTTGTTTTATTATCATGTTATAATCCTTAGCGAAAACGAGTGAGACACAAAGTAAAGTACGGAAGAATGCGGTATGTAAATAAAAGCGCGCAACAAAGCACAACAATTTTTTTTATTTTTTGAAAATCATAATAATCTGCTTCGCACCATCATGATACTGAAGGAGAAAATAAAATGCTAATTTTTGTTTAACTGTATCAAGATATTTAGTCTTAATTTTATTTTTTTGGTTTGTTGCTTAAAAGTGGGGCACCATGGTAGTTTAGTAGTAGAACTAAATATTAAAATTGCTGAAATTGTCTGAGCTTGTCTGAAAATGATCTGTGGGTTTAATAATTGTTGATTAAATTGTGGTCAAGTTGTGAATGTTTACTTGGGTATTTTCCTGACGTAAGTAATTTGGTTGCATAATAGTTGTTGAATAGCAAGATGCCAGATCAAGATGAGAAACTACCGTGAAGCCCATATTCTACAAACTTTAGAGTAAAACTGACGTTTTCTATCAAATTACAAAGGCTGGTCAACAAAATCCTTCATATATCCAAACACCCTCAACAGAGTAACGGCCAAATCAATAGGCTCCCCTTAGGTTGTTAAAACTTCTAGTATGGGGATTAAGTTGATATCTCCATCTATTCTCATGTTATTGTGGACACGAACTGACGGACAAACGGAAAGCCCATATAAATCGAAATCATACAACATTTTTATTTCTTTTACATTAGTGAAATAAACTTTGGCAATTATGAAAATTTTTCACAATAATATTTTTGATGATTTATCCTTATTGGGGTTCTCTGAGCCCGAACAATTTGGTTTTGAAGTGCTGTCTGCAGCTTTATTTGTCTGTCTGTATCCTTCCTACAGCCTGCAGTTTGTTCAACCTCGTTTGTTCAAACAAACTCGTCAATATTAGTGTAATGGAGTTTTTCGCTCTGCAGAAGGACTAAAGGGAATCAAATATTGAACTCGCAATCTCGAAATGTTCTACATGTACTTCAGTAAAAGTACGAATTGTAATAAACAGGATTCCTTTTTGGCCAGTATTCTTGACCTTAATAAGCAGTTGAATTACTTCACTTTTTATCGTAAAAATATATCCCAAATGTGACAGTTTATTAACCGTACTTACCGCCTGCATCTAGTGGACCGCCACCCAAACCTAACCTAACCGTACTAGCTAAACAAAACAGGTCCAAAATAAAAATTCTGGGAGTAAGCTGTTTTACTAACGTAGAAGCACGTCTAGGTGTTGTGCCACATAAAATCTGGTCAGATCTCGCGGTTTAAAAGATGTTAAAATTTAAAAATAGTTCAGTTTTATACAGTTAATTTCAAGCTGCATAATACACTGCATAATACACTGCATAATTTAGTGTCTTTTAGATTTTGAGCGTTACAGGATATCCCATTTTAAAAGACCCGCCCAATTATTTCGTCAAGTAAGCTGCCAATCACAAAAATAACCTAAATAAATATATATAATCATACAGGGCAATCGATTGATGACCTTATGTTTGACCTTGAAATCTGTTTTAATGGTTATTTGAAAATCAGCTCTTTCTATTTTATAGGAACCATCATTTTTGATCCTGGATTATGATAGAGCGTAAAATTTACATTCAGATAGGCATTTAAGGTGAATTTTGGATGATATACAGAAGTAATTTCAAGGTTGAATTACGAAATAGGCGAGAGGTAAATCTGTTGTAGGTTTTGGAAATTTCGAGAGAAAGAAAAACACAATTAACTCGATTTAATCAAATTTTACTATAATATTATTGTTATTTTTTATAAGTTCTAATTTTTATTGTGATTATATTTTTTTATTTAAATTTCACAGTTTTATTTCACATTATAAGTTACTGTTTGACTCTTAGCAAAAACTCTCATCTGAATTACAAAAAACGTTACTTTATATAGATTTTGAATCGTGTATAAGGGTTTACATATACAATTTAATTACAATTCCATTTACATATTTACAATTGTATTAAAGTTAAAAATTAGCAAATTTCAATATAATGAGTATATACCCTCCCCCTAAGATTTAAATAATCCTATTGATTATTTAATTTAAAATATAATTTGATTTCAATATTTTTTTTTATTTAATTTAGTACATATTTACAATTTTTGGTTTTTTTTTTTTTTTTCTTATTTAGTAATACATATTAAATAATAATACTTAACAATAATAAGGGTTCATGTTCAATTTATTTATTTATTTCAAGTTTGAACAATTAGACAATATAAATATTTACAATAAATGCAATAATTAAAATTTAATGTTGAAACTTCTTAATTCGATTATTGTGAACTGTTTTTAGTCTTTTGCTAACAAGTCTTGTGGTATTGACAGGTGAAGGAATTTGTTTTATCTCAAATGGCCCAAGCCAGAGAGGTGAAAATTTGTTCCTTCGTACATCATTTTTTAACAGAACAAAATCACCAATATTCAAATTCTTCACTTGGGTATTTGTATCGTAATAAACCTTAGACTTCTGTTTCTTAGTAATAAGGTTTTTCCTTTGCTAAATTAAAAGAATTTTGCATACGATTTTTTAGTTCGAAAATGTAGTCATCGTAATTATAAACTATTTCTGGTTCCCGAATTAAAGAATTGGGTATGAATGGCTTATGCCCGAATAATAACTCATAAGGCATAAATTTAGTTGCGGTATGTGGTGTGGTGTTGAACGTAAAAATGGCAAACGGAAGCCAAGTGTCCCAATTTTGTTCATCGGATTGAGTATAGATTCGAAGATATTCAGTCCACCTACTGTGAGAATGCTCTAATGCCCCGTTTGTCTCTGGGTGGTATGCTGTTGAATTCAATTTTTTATTTTTGAAAGCTTACACACGTTAGAAAATAATTCGCTCATGAAATTTGCTCCTTGATCTGATAATATTTGTTGAGGAACTCCGAATGTGCAAATTAATTTTTCAACGAATACTCGAGCTACAGTATCGGTTTCTTGGTTATTAATTGGAAACGCCATTGAGAATTTCGTCAAATCATCTTGGATGGTTAGGATATATTTATTATTGAGATAAGATATTGGAAGTGAACCGACTATGTGCAAAAATACTTTTTCGAATGGTTGTAACGAAGTTGTTGTTATTTGCATAGGCACTTTATTTGTTTTATTGCATTTATTTTTCTGACACAACTCACAAGATTGTATACATTTTTTTATTCGAGTATATAAATTATTGAAGTTATAATAGTGTTTTATTCTTTCGGCAGTTCGGAAAACACCTTTATGACCTCCTAAAGGATTCGAATGAAAATCTTGAATAATTTTATTAATTTCAATATCATCAGTAAGTTGAATTATTTTTGAATTAGTGAACTTGTTAGTAGGTCTTGAAATTGATTTGTTTGCTATATCACTTTCTAGCAGTTGCTTATTTTGAGATCGTGTAACTACATGTACATTTGTTTCAATTGATTCGTCTGTTTCCATTTTAATTCTACTCAGTGCATCCGTATTTAGATTAATGTTCCCCGGCTTTAGATTAATGTTCCCCGGAGACGATGGATTTTTTAAATTACAAAGCCAGATTAATGGCTTGTGGTCCGTAACAATTGTGAATTTTCGACCGTATACGTAAGGACGGAAATGCTCAACAGCCCATACCATCGCCAAAAGGTCCTTTTCAATTGTCGGATAATTTATTTCCGCCTTGTTGAGTACCCGACTTGTATACGCAATCGGTAAATCAAAATTATTTTTGAACTGAGATAGAATTGCGCTAATCGCCATGTCACTCGCATCAGTAGTAATGGTAAATGTTTCAGAAAAATCTGGATACTGTAAGATTGGAGGTTTAGTTAATGATATTTTTAATTTATTGAAGGATTCATCGCAGAAAGCATCCCAGACGAATGGTTGACAATTTTTTAAAAGACTGCCGTTAACGGTTTTGCTATTTCAGAATAATTATTAATAAATCTGCGATAATATCCGGATAACCCTAGGAATGACTTAATTTGTTTGTGATTTGTTGGTTGTGGATAGTTCTTTATTACTGTTATCTTTGATTGATCAGGACTGATCCCACATTATGTCCGAGATAAACAATTTCTTTTGACAAGAACTGACATTTTCCTAAATTAACTTTTAAATTGTTAATTTTGAAACAATCAAAAATAGATTCTAATTTAGAATTATGATCCTTGAGGTTATGGCCTGTATCAATTACGTCGTCTAAATAAACTAAACACTTAATTCCATTTAATCCACTCAGTATATGGTTCATTAAGCGTTGGAATGTCGATGGTGCGCCTTTTAATCCAGATGACATTCTTTTAAATTGGAAATGTCCTAAGGAAGTGCTGAATGCAGTCTTTTCTTGGTCGGAGTCATCTAAACATATTTGATGGTAACCATTTGCTAGATCTACTGTAGTAAAATATTTTAATTTGCCAAGATGGTCTAAGATATCAGAGATATTGGGTAATGGAAACACATAATTTACGGTGATATCATTCAATTTACGAAAATCTACGACTATTCTCCATTTTTTTCGTCATTGTTCGATTTTTTCGGCACTACAATAAGAGAAAAATTCAACGGACTTTTGCTAGGTTCAATGATTTCGTCTTCCAGCATTTGAGATATCTGCTTATCAATTTCTGTTTTAGTTGACTCAGATAATCGGTACTTTTTAATATAAATAGGTTGGGAATTTGCTTCAGTTCGAATTTTGTGATAAGTAGCATCTTTCGCAGTAAGTTTGTCACCCGGTAAATAAAATATCTCATTAAATTTTCGGCATATGTTTAGAATAGAATTTTTTTCTTCTGAGTTAAGATGATCTAGGTTAATAGATGATTGAATTGTTTCTAAGCGATTAATTATATTATTAGACCATGAGTTCAAATGTGTAGGACTTCGAATTCATCTAACTTATTTAATAGTAATTCTAAAGTTTCGATTTTTACGTCATAATCGTTGGTATTATTAACAAGACGTACTGTTGTTGAATTGTTGTCAAATTTTAGAATTGAATTTGCAGTATACACACCACTACGTAATCTATATTATTTGGAATATTTAGATGAACAGTAAATGTTTTTTCCGAACGAGCAGGATTAGTAGTCAGTTTCAATATAATTGTTTCATCATTTAATGGAATTTCGAAATTATAGTTGGAAAAATCGATTTTACACTTATGTTTGTCTCACTAATACCAGCAAAATGAATAGGAAAAACTTGGAACGATTTGGAATGAATGTCGAATTAATGAATTTTAAAATGTTATATTAGCATCACAGCTGGCAATGGTTTCTATTGTTTCATCAGTAATACCTTTAACTTTGCATTTCCTATCAGGATAACACAAGGTATCGTCATTTATGAAATTTCGTTCAATTATACTAATATCAGCTCCAGTATCGACTAAAAAATAATAAGATTTAGGTTTCAAAATATCTAATTCCAATTCAATATATTCTCTATTAAGATTTTCGGAAGGTAGATGAATTGTATAATGATTTGAATTTAAAGAATTGGGTTTACTTTTTGATTCCAATGAAGAATTATAAGAATTAGTATAAGAATTGGAATTAAGATCTAGATTAGAATCAAAAGCAACGAATGAATTAGATTGATTTATAAGAATATTTGAATTTAAATTTGGATTTGGATTATACTTTGAACACCCTAATTTGAAATTTTCCGGATCCGAACTGTTGTGTCCATTGATTTTGCTGGATCGGATCCCGAACAGTTTTCCGAAGATGATTGCTGTTTAGTATTAGATGTTTCTGTAGCATTTTTGTTTGTCGACTTTACATATTGAAGTTTTCTACACGAATTGATATAATGTCCAGGTAATTTACAATATGCACAAATTACAGGTCTTTGAGCAATGCGTATATTTGGTGAAAATGGTTTAAATTCGTTTGATTTGTTCAAAGTATTATAAGTCGGAAATGATCTATTGACAGAATTAGAACTCGTCGTTTGAACGGTATTTCGGCTATAACATTTATCAGCAGAGTGCCCATTTCGCCTACATAATATTTGGCATTTGATCCTGGTATTCGCTTGAGCATAGTTAAGATGGTTTCGACTATTTACGATTAATTTATACACGCTTGATTTATGGCATCTTAAAGTTTGGTGAATCGGCAAGCTTTAATAATTATTTTAGTAAATAATAATAATAATTATTATTATTATGGAATCGTGAAATCCTTCCTGAAAAGCCTTAAGAGCTGTTTTCGAATTTAAATTTGTAATAGTTGTTGCAGAATCAACTCCTTCGGTACCTATACAAACTTCATTTAATTCAGAAAGCAATTTTTCTACTTTACTTGCATATTTAATTACACGTTCATTACATTGTTGGCGAATATTAATTAGTTCTATTTGAAGTTGTTCGATTGAACGAGAATATTGAAATTTGTTTTTTAATTCAAGTTTTAAACTAGCCCACGATTCGCTTTCGGTCTTTACTAACCCATCATAAACAATATCGCAACACAAAAGAAATTTATGCAATTGAGCGGAATTCCCATCAAAATCGGGAATTATTTTAAGTGCTGTATTGACGTTTAATTTAGACATAGCTTCTACACTTTCGCCCAGAAATGGTTTAGTATTTACAATTTCAATTTTTTTTAACAGAACAGCACAAGAATGCAACGCTAAATCGCCAATATTGTTTGTCATTAATAAAATTCTTTTAATAAAGTAACTTTCGTTTAATACCAACAATGGAGAAATGAAATTAAAAATTCACACCAACAAATCGAATTAATGGGTTTCATTCATGTACATAATTATCATTATTTACGACCGTTTAGTTAAAAAAATTAATTTGCAATATAATTGTTAAAAATTGAGAAATAACATTGAACACTAACCTTAAGTATTTTTTTTTAATTTATATCCTTTGAATCCAACTTGATAATATAGTAGGAAAATTAATCCAGTTTAAAAAATTCATGTATAGGTTGTTGTAATTGTAACTAAATTGCTGATGATGAAATTTGTAGATAAAATGTTGAAATGATGAACGGTGAAATTGATGAACTGCTTTAACTGCTTTTGAAGACGATGTAATCAGTGAAATGATGAGCGATGAAATGTTTTAAATGATGACGTAATTTAAATGATTTTAAATCTGATAATTATTTACTTTCTTCTGGAACATGTTATAGACGTAACGGTTGATATATTTTCGATTGATGAAAACTTTTATGCGAATTTTACAATGAGCGGTTTAAATAACTCATTGATTTTAATTTATGAAATTGTATTTTGTTAATTTCATTAAAAAAATTAATTTTTTTTTTTGCACTAACTGAACTGTTGATTTAACTTTATCATCTGAATTTAATTCACATATTTTATTTTGCAAAGACGGTTAATTTAATCAAAATTTCCAAAACAAGAATTGCTCGTTGAGTTTGAGCAGGTCTCACCGCTGTCACCAAAATTTTGTTGTAGGTTTTGGAAATTTCGAGAGAAAGAAAAACACAATTAACTCGATTTAATCAAATTTTACTATAATATTATTGTTATTTTTTTATAAGTTATAATTTTTATTATGATTATATTTTATTTATTTAAATTTCACAATTTTATTTCACATTATAAGTTTCTGTTTGACTCTTAGCAAAAACTCTTATCTGAATTACAAAAAACTTTCCTTTATATAAATTTTTAATCGTACATTTAAAATTACATATACAATTTAATTACAATTCCATATACATATTTACAATTGTATTAAAGTTAAAAATTACCAAATTTCAATATAATGATTATATAATATAAAATATAAAAAGATACAGTGTAACATTGATAATTCATTACAAATCTATACACGAGGTAATCGTGTCCAGAGAATTCTGACTTTAAAGTTGCTAATATTAACTACCCGCTAAAATTTAAAAGCAAGCAGAATTCCGCTAAAATTTAAAAGCAAGCAGAATTTTTTTTGCTTTTTTGACAATTATAAAAAAAATATTTTTTTGAAAAATAGTGTTAAATGTTTCAGAAAATATTGTGATTGAGTTTCAAAATTAATTTTCCATTTTTCAAAAGTTACACAGAAACAATTTGTTTTGCGAGTTTCTCAGAAAAAGTCTCCACTCTCATTAAAGGTCAGAAGTGAACGGCTGTTTTGCATATACGTAGCGACGTTGATATTTTCTAAATTATTTCTGTATCTTGATTTTTCTTTGAATTATTATAGGGATTTTAAAAATTATTTGAAGGGGCAAGGATTTTGCCGCCCCAGTGGCACAGTTGTTAGCATGCTTGCTTTAAGCTTCGGAGGTCCCGGGTTCGATTCCCGGCGGGTGATGAAAAAATCACGGCTTGTTAATGTAACGATCAATGAATTAATCACTCATTATCCGTTGTAAAATTGATTACGAAACTTCAATATGAAGCGGCCAAATCCCTCAATGGGATGTAGCGCCAGCGAAAAAAAAAATATGACATAAAAATATTATCACTCACTAAATATTTCTGATAATATTTCTCAAACCCTTGTCAAGTCACATATTCCATTTGAACGACCTATAGTGAGCTTATCGACATATTTTTAACAAATCGGAAAATCCTTTAATCAAAATATAAAATTATTTGACTTTTTATGATGTGAAAAACAATCATAAATATCAGATAAAAAAAACGTTTCCAATTCATATTGTGCATAAACTTTCCAATCGATTTATTCTATTTTTTTAGTAGACATCGCTCACATAAACACACAAAACTCACAATTGACTTTTATTCTTATATCGAACTTGTTATAAATTTTTATGATTTAACCATAAATAATCAATGATTTGATATTTATAACCATTTAAAATAAATTCAATTCAATCAATTGATTTCAAATCATAAAACTATTAAAATAAATTTTTTTCTTTTATTATTCTTGTTGTTGTGGTTGTGTTCGAACGACTTTTTATGTTATTTGTTTTCAATTCTATTGAATACTCATATTAAGCACGAACAATGCAAGGATTTAAAAGTTCCATGGATTTGCTTTGGTAAAAACATAAAAAATAGCCATATCACATGCGGTTATAAATGTCGTATGTATTAAACATTCACCGGAATAAAATATTCAGGTACAATACCTCTTGTGTGCAAACAGACAATAAATACGCATTGCGATTGAAACAATTCGATCAAACAATATCATAAAAAAAAAATTATTACTTTACTATGTATATTGTTGGTATCTATGGCTAAGTCTGAAAATAAATTATAGTTTTTTTTAAGGATATTAAATTTTACAGTAAAACAAAAAACGATAGACATTAACGGGAAAATAAAAGAAAAACGAATAATAATTTTTCTTTGTAACGGAAAAACTAAACTAAAAACTAAAATAAAAAAAAAGCTCAAAAACCATTCAATGTAATTATTAAACAAGAAAATTATTATTATGACTGTTTGTTGTTGTTGTTTGTTGGATGTTAAAGCTTTCTTATTTTCCTCCACTTTTTTTTTGTTTTTTTGTTCCGTTTTATTTTATTTTACTGCTGGCTGTTATATTATCCTTTCTGTGTACAGCTATGTGTTGTGTTGTTGGTGTTACTTCGTAAAATAAATGTACATTGTATTAGTTAGTATAAAGCAAAAGAAAATGAATTTTCCTTTATTCTTTTGTTTTATTTTCATTAGATTATTTTTGTTGCTTTTTGAGGGTATGAGTTTTGGTGTTATTGGAAATAAATTTTCGTTTTCTCTTATTATTACCTTTCATGGTAAAATATACGTTTTGGTATGAGAGATAATTTACTAATTAGCATGTCTGTACGGTTTTACCATGGTGTAATTAGTAAATTTTCTTGTATATTTGTTTGGTGGTTGTGTATATTGAAATAAATATAAATTCTTTTGTGTTCTTTATTTTATTGTTATTGTTATGCTGTTAGATGATAGGAAAAAGTCAATAGATGTAATTATTTCGTTTTATGCGTATCAGGTAGCATTGAGATAAGGAATATTGTTATATATTTTTAACTTGATTTCGTAAAGAATTGTTATTTCGGGCAAGTATAAAAATTTGACGTAGGTTGTGCCAAAAAATAAGTCTGTTCAGAGAATTGATTGATTATTTATTTCAGCACATTGATAAACTATCATCGACATCGGCACTCTCGTTATTGTTCGATAATCCACTAAAAGTATCGGTCGTGACATAAGTAGTACGGTACGAATTGTACTAGCGGTTTTGGCCGTCATTAGGCCATGAGTCCATTTACATATTGTTTGTATTTATTTTTTAACTTTGGTTGAATAATTCTATAGTTTTTGTATATTATTATGATTTGCAGATAATCGTTTGTAAAACGGTAGAAAAAAGGATCTTTAGATAAATGATTTGATTAGTAAATGTTTTTTGAATCAATCTTCCAAATCATCAGTAGTACAATCAGAGCCGTTTATTTTAGTCCAGGTATATTAGTAATAACTTTTGAAGGATTTTATGATTGATGAAATTCGAAAACCTATATACGTTATTGTGATTAGAAATTGATATATGTAGTTACTTACAAAATCTGAACGCAGGAAGTTAAAAGAACAACATTTAAACTTAAAAAAATTGAAGTTTACAGATGATGATTAACAAAACTTAAAATTGGCAAAGTTTGAAACCCCCCCCCCCCCCCCCACCCCCCCAATTCAAATAAATTGTTTTATAGTCGTAAATTAAAATAAAATATTAAACCTTTGTATGCCAAAATTTTTACCATTTCATTAATGATTTAGCATAGTTGATCAAACTCCAAAAGCTGTTATGGCTCTCCAGGCCATAACATATGGTGCAATTTTACTGTCGGCGAAATACATTCTGTTAAATACCGTTTGCCTTTTCGTCGCCGAACCCTTGTCCTTACATCGCGTCCAAAGATATTGAATTTGGATTTATCCGAGAATATGAACCAACGCCAGTCCCTGGGCATTCAGTTTTTTCATTCTATTGCGAATTTAAGGCTTGCAGCTGCCATTTTTGCTGTCAGTAATGATTTTCTCGCAGGTCGACAAGCATACAAACCAAGTTCCTTTTAATAGTATGAACTGAAATAGTGTCGGTTGTTGCTATTAGAAGCTAACTTCTCAGCTACAAAGCCGTAGCAAACCTTTGCTTAAGATCTAAATATCTGAAATTCGATTTGTTGAAACAGAAGTTCTCTTCTTTGCATCAGAGCCAAATTATCGTTTGATTTTCGGAAGGGTGCCTTAAAAACTTTCTAATTGCTGTTTGGTTACACTAAATTACTCTTGCAATTTGTGAATGTGTGTACTTTTTGCCTTTGCTTGCAAAATTTTGGCTTTTTCGTTAGCATTTAATTTAGAGCGACACTTTGTAAAATTAACTCTTTGACTACTTAATTGAAACCGAACGAATATTTCATCCTTAGTTTGGTTTTAAATACCTAATAAGGCGTGAAATATGCTGAAAAATAAAAAAAGAAAACAAAAATAGCGAATGAGGTAAAATCTATGAGAGAATTGCATGAAATAGTAAATAATCGAAATCGAACATTTCAGTGGCGCAGGGTGTATATCGTAGATCCATATCGGATGCAGAATTTGTCGATAAAGCAGCAGCTGATTATGAATTCTAAACTCAGAGCCTCTACCTATGAGTTAAATACAATTTGCTGATCCTTATATTAAGTGCTTATTTAAAATATAAAATATAAAATATAAAATATAAAATATAAAATATAAAATATAAAATATAAAATATAAAATATAAAATATAAAATATAAAATATAAAATATAAAATATAAAATATAAAATATAAAATATAAAATATAAAATATAAAATATAAAATATAAAATATAAAATATAAAATATAAAATATAAAATATAAAATATAAAATATAAAATATAAAATATAAAATATAAAATATAAAATATAAAATATAAAATATAAAATATAAAATATAAAATATAAAATATAAAATATAAAATATAAAATATAAAATATAAAATATAAAATATAAAATATAAAATATAAAATATAAAATATAAAATATAAAATATAAAATATAAAATATAAAATATAAAATATAAAATATAAAATATAAAATATAAAATATAAAATATAAAATATAAAATATAAAATATAAAATATAAAATATAAAATATAAAATATAAAATATAAAATAATATAAAATATAAAATATAAAATATAAAATATAAAATATAAAATATAAAATATAAAATATAAAATATAAAATATAAAATATAAAATATAAAATATAAAATATAAAATATAAAATATAAAATATAAAATATAAAATATAAAATATAAAATATAAAATATAAAATATAAAATATAAAATATAAAATATAAAATATAAAATATAAAATATAAAATATAAAATATAAAATATAAAATATAAAATATAAAATATAAAATATAAAATATAAAATATAAAATATAAAATATAAAATATAAAATATAAAATATAAAATATAAAATATAAAATATAAAATATAAAATATAAAATATAAAATATAAAATATAAAATATAAAATATAAAATATAAAATATAAAATATAAAATATAAAATATAAAATATAAAATATAAAATATAAAATATAAAATATAAAATATAAAATATAAAATATAAAATATAAAATATAAAATATAAAATATAAAATATAAAATATAAAATATAAAATATAAAATATAAAATATAAAATATAAAATATAAAATATAAAATATAAAATATAAAATATAAAATATAAAATATAAAATATAAAATATAAAATATAAAATATAAAATATAAAATATAAAATATAAAATATAAAATATAAAATATAAAATATAAAATATAAAATATAAAATATAAAATATAAAATATAAAATATAAAATATAAAATATAAAATATAAAATATAAAATATAAAATATAAAATATTAAATATTAAATATTAAATATTAAATATTAAATATTAAATATTAAATATTAAATATTAAATATTAAATATTAAATATAAAATATAAAATATAAAATATAAAATATAAAATATAAAATATAAAATATAAAATATAAAATATAAAATATAAAATATAAAATATAAAATATTAAATATTAAATATTAAATATTAAATATTAAATATTAAATATTAAATATTAAATATTAAATATTAAATATTAAATATTAAATATTAAATATTAAATATTAAATATTAAATATTAAATATAAAATATAAAATATGAAATATAACATTTTTAAAAATTTATTATTTTTTGAGGTTTGCCTTATACGATATTGTGTTTTCGCATAGAATTTTAATTTTTTAAAATAAGGTTTTTGAAAAACAATTTGTTTTTAAATATTTTGCCTTATATAGGTTCGATGGTTGATTAATAAATTATATTACAGTCGCGTTATTATTATTTGTTTAATTTATTTATATATAACAAGTTTATATTTTTTTGAAGACTACGTCTTGTCTACTGAAGTTACAATTATATACTCTGTTTCATTATACATTTTGTGTTCTTTATATACTATTGCATTTTCTGTGTGTACACAGTGGAATGCATTTATTATTTATTGAAATATATATTTTTATTTAATTTAATTTTTTGTTTATTGTTCCATCGTCTGCAAGATGATCTGCTTATGTTTTGTCTTCATGGTGTTTATTATCTGTATTGCTTTACTTGATTTTAGCGTGCGATCTGCTTATGTTTTATATTAATTGCGTTTCTTATCTTTAATGCTTTAACATGATGGATTTACTTTATTTTAACATGATGACTGGCTGGGTATTTCGGTAAATATGACTGTTGAAGCTGAGCTGCGTAACTTCTCCCCTCTAAGAGATGGCCAAAATGTGAATCTTTTGAATTTGATATTTTGGTCATCATTCCTGGTGTTATATAAACAGTACCTATTTCTGATAATTATATATATTATAATAATTAGAATTGTTAGTATTATGAACATCCATGATATATATGTAGTTGTGTTCTTGAGGTAACGTATTATGTGATAATTGTTCAATTTTTTCTATATTTTGAATTGTCAAATCATGTAGTTCACTGATGTTTACAGGTATAATGATGTTTGTTGTATTTATTTCATGAAATGGGCTGATATTTATTAATTTTTCGTTGAAAGTAGACATTTCGTTTGTATATACTGTTCCTTTGATTACGATGGAACAGTTTCAAAATTTTATTAATGTAATATTTTCAATGAATCTTGATTTTTGATGTCCGCAATTTGAATTATATTCTATTGGTGTGCTGGTTTGTACCAATAAATACTGGAATTGTATTTGTGTTATTGAATCAGGAACTCGTTGTTTTATTAAATCGCAGTGTGCTTCCTTGTTTAGTAATATTTGTGCTATACAACTGTTATTGCTGAATTGTAAATCCTCTTGTTTACAGTATGTTTGACCCTTGATTTCATCGCATGGTTTCGTGACATATTGAAAATAATTGTTGTTTAGAATAATTAATTTGTTAGGAATAGGGATGGAATACGAATCATTAATAGTTATAGGGTGTAAATAATATTGTGTATATACTTCTTTTTGAAATGTTGGAATTTCAATTGAAACAATTATAATTGATCCGTTGTAATATGCTTTTAAATGTAGGAATTTATAAATGTTATGTTCAGAGTGAACATAAATGTTATAATTGTGTAATTTTTCATCAATGAAGGATAATTCATTTTTACTCAAAGGATGTCTTGATATTATTTGTAATTTTGCAAATATAATTACATTTACTATATCGTCTAAATGGTTTTGTAATTTGAATATGTTATAGTTTAATTGTTCTATATTATTTTCGAATATTGCTAAATTTATCATATTTGTTCTATTTTTCCTAAATTTTTTAATCGTTCTTCTACCTATGCTGTAATATTATTTATTGTGTTTTTTATTTTATCGAATCGATATGCTTGACTAATTTCTTTATAATCTTCCGCGTCCATGTTATCTGTTATTGATTTAATAATGGATCCTAGTCCATCAATTAATGATGTTTTTTGTCATCGGTGTTTTAAGTGGTCCAGGTTTCTTGTGAATGTTGGATCATTCCTAGTGTTCTAGTTATTGTATTTCTAAAAGTAGTGCTATGCTAATCCGGTAATTTTCCGTATTTTCCAGATACTTCGTTAGTTATGATTTGATTTACGTTGTTAAGAAGATCTGTGATTAGTTGGTCATATTGCTCTAAATCTATGACGTGAAGTAGTCTTGTATAATCTTTAATTATTCTTGCATTTTCTAGTTGGATTGGTAGAATGCCTTTGTTTTCACTGTAGTCTGTGATAACTATTTCTCCTAGTACTAGGTTTAACCTGAAATTATATTTTTCTTTATTTTATTTTTGTGTACTTCTCGGTTTTTTGTTGTGGTTATGATTACTTTGTTATTTTTTTCTACTACATGTCTACTGTATCTAGGTAAGTGTTTATTTCTAAGTTTCTGTCTCTGAAATATTATGTCCCCTTGGTTAATTTGTACTGGATCTATCCGATTTTTATTTAAATGATTAATTTTTTTTTTTCTTTTAGTCGTACGTTTCTATGATTTAAGAGATTACAGAGTTTTTCATATTCATGTCTGTGTCTTTTAATATAAACTTCTAGTTTTTCGTCATAGTATTTCGGGAAAATTTCTGTTTTTTTTAGTGTCCGTTTTTTAATTCAAATGGGGTTAATTTTGTGCATGAATGTATAGCATTGTTATAGACAATTAGAGCTTAAGTCATTAATAGTTTTGGATTATTATTTGGAAATTTTTGCTAAAAGTACCCTATAGATTTCGATTAATGTTGAATGCAATCTTTCTATAACTGAATTTCCTGTAGAATTCATAGGTGTGGTGTAATGAAGTGTTATTTTATAACTTTTGCATAAGTCTTGAAGGATTTTGTTGTTAAATTCTTGGCAGTTATCTACTATTATTTTATTTTTGAGATTCCATGTACCGAAATATATTCTAATAACTTTTCCATAGTTTCCTCACTATCATGTTTAGTTGTGTTATATGCTAAAGCATATTTTGAAAAACTATCTATTATTGTCAAGTACTGTTTGTTACAAATGGAGAATGTATCCATGTGGATTATTTCTAAGCGTTTATGTGGTGTTTCTGTAATTTCAAATAGAGTATTATTTTTATTTCTGTCATATTTATTTAATTATTGATGTATTAATTATGTACTAGATTAATCATTTTTGGAAAATAATATTCACGTTTTAGTTTTTAATAATAATAATTTTGAGATTTGAACGTATATCGTTTTTTTTGTACAAAAGTAGATTCTTGAATCTGCGGAGAATGTTGATTGTGTCGGGTCCAACAATAAAATGATTTGTCTTTTGAATTCATTCAAGTGGGTTTCAGTAGTAGGGATTAACTCCTTGGAATTTGGTAGTTCATCAGCAGTGGTATGTGATTCTTATGATTTACTAGTATCTGATGATTCACTATTCTATACAGAGCGTCTGCATTAGAATTTAATTTACCTTTTTTATATGATATTGATTCTTCTAGTTTCAATCGCCAACGAACCAGTTTTGAGTATGGTTCTTTTAGACTGAATAACCAAATCAATGGCTTATGGTCGGTAATTATCTGAAATTTCTTACCGAATAAATTAGGTCGAAAGTACTTTGAAGCCCAAACTATAGCTAGAAGTTCCTTCTCAATTGTGGAGTAGTTTTGTTCGGTAACCGTTAAGGTTCTTGAAGCATAACAAATGGGTAAGTCTTTTCCTACTTCTCATTGAAGAATTGGTTCGTTGCAAAATAATTCTTTGCATTTATTAAAACATTTGATGTAATTTTCATTCAAAACAATATTTTTATCTTTGCGAAGACAGGCTGTCAAAGGTTTTGTTATTTCTGCAAAAAATTTTAGAAATGTCCTGTAATAACCTAAAAGTCCTAAAAAACTTTTAATTTGTTTTTTCGTTTTTGGTATAGGAAATTCTTGTACAGCTTTGGTTTTGTCTACATTAGGTTTTACTCCTTGTTCTGTGATTACGTTACATAAAAATGCTAGTTCCTTATGGAGGAATTCGCTTTTATCTAATTGTATTTCAAGTTCGCTTGTTTAAGTTTCTCAAACACTTGTTTAAGATTGAAAATATTATGTTCTTGTAACGAAGGGCTGAATATGATGATTTCATCCATGTAACACAAACATGTTTTACCTTGTAATCCCTGTAGAACGTTGTCCTTAACCCGTTGAAAGGTTGATGGGGCATTTTTAAGACCAAAAGGCATTCCAATATACTCGTGGTGGCCAAAGTCTACAGCAAATGCTGTTTTTGGGATATCTTCAGTTTTGACTTCGATTTGGTGAAATCCTGAAGCAAGATCTAATGTTGTGAAATATTGACATTTTCCTAATTTATCTAATATTTCCGTGATATTAGGTAAAGGATACCTGTCATCTATTGTTTGTTCGTTTAGCTTTCGGTAGTCTACGACTAACCGCCATTTGGTTTTTCCTGAGGCATCTGCCTTTTTAGGAACGATCCAAATTGGTGAGCTCCAAGGTGAAAAAGAAGGTCTAATTATACCATCGTTGAGCATCTTGGTTATTTGATTTTCAACTTCGTTTTTATGGACATAAGGGTACCTATAAGATTTCGTTTTTCATTTCTTAAATCAATCGAGTGTTTGATGTTATTAGTAAATGATAAATTTTGATTTCCTTTTTGAAATTTTTTTTCGTAATTTTTACATAAGTTTTGTAAAGCTTGTGTCTCTTCAGAATTTAGATGATTGGTTCGAATTAAATTTCGTATATCTTGATTATTATTTTCAGATGATATTTCTGATACTGAATGATGGTTAAACTCAGAATAGTAATTATTCGCGTCTTCTTCCTTAACGTTGTTCGAATACTGTAGAACATTGTTTGTTTGAAAAATTAATTACTTCCACTATAGCGTGCCAGTTTTTTGCTATGTAGGTATATTCCTTCTGGTATTATTATATTTTCAGTTATTTTGATTGGTTTAATATAAATGTTTCCATTTTTGATATCTACTGGAATTTTAATTACCAATTTGTTCCGTGAAGGAATTAAATATGTTGGTGACATAAAATTTGGTTTATATTTCAAAGAGATTGATACTAAGTCTGTATTTAATGTTGATTTTTTAAAATCTAAATTTACACCTAATTGTTTTATAATATCTAGGCCTATCAAACCATCAAACTAATTATGAAATTTCAAGGTTGTTTAGTTTTTAATTCATTGAATCCTGTAGTAGAAACTTGTTGATTCACTGTGTGAGTTTTAAAAAGGGTTTTAATTTCTAATGGTTTTATATTTTGTATTTTGAAGGAATTATTAGGTCAGGATTAATATAACTTTGATTAGAACCTGTATCTATTAAAAGTTTTATAGTTTGATTGGATTTTGCTTTTACTTCAATATATGGTAGAGGTGAAGTTTGATGATGATAAGAAGAATTCTCGGTCCCATTAAAGAGGGAGCCACGTACAGAATCGAATGAATCACGAGATCAGAAATGATCTCGATAAAGTCGACATCATAGGATTCATAAAATCGTCAAGGCTGAGATGGCTTGGGCACGTATACGTCACAAAATCGGACCACTAAACAGGCCTTGGAGTCGGCACCAGCGAAAGTAGGACCTCGTGGGAGACCACCTACCCGATGGATGGACGACGTTGAGAGGGACCTGTACACACTCGGTCACCGTGTCTGGCGTTCTCTTGTGGCGGATCGAAATATTTGGAGGAGCATCGTTGAGGCGGCCAAATCCCTTCATGGGATGTAGCGCCAGCGGAAGAAGAAGAAGAAGAAGAAGAAGTTTGAGGATATGGATTTATATGAAAACAAACTAACAAAAGAGAAAACAAAAAACAAAATACAGGAAAAAAAAAATCATAGCATCAGTAACCGTTTTTGTTCATAAACCACTTCGTTTTTGTTGCGTAATATTGGGCCCGATTCAATGTAAATCTTCTATAAATCTTCTGTAAATCTTTTCTTCTATTCTTGTATTATTGCTATGAAAATAAATTTTTGATTAAAAATTGATTTCTAAATAGAAAACTTCTTCGGCTTCATCGACTATTTTATTCCTAATTGCTCTCTTATATGAAAGAGGAATCTTATCTACACCTAAAGATAATTATCACTGTAACATGATTTCATCTACATTCATAATAAAATCAAACAGTGTATTTTTTATGCCGGTAAATTTTGGTAATTCCCTAATCGCATCTGGTTTCTTTAAAAGATTGACCAAATTATTTAAATTTTGTAATTCTGCCATTTCTAACTCTATTTCCTTATTTAAATTTAAATTATTTAACCGTTCTAAAACTTCCTCTAACTCTAAATTAATTTCGTTCTCCAGATTGATGAAATATTTTCACAATTTTTTTTCACTTTTCACTTTGCAATTATATTTATTTCAATTTTTATTTTATTTATTTTTATTAAAAAAAAAATAATTAATTAATTCCAATAGATCTTGATAAACCGTCAGTATCTATGGAATATTTGTGATAAACCGTCACAATATGAGAGTATAACGATTCAATTTTATGGAATATTGATAAGGGATTTGTATAGTTAAAACAAGTATTTATCAATAAAAATCACTTACCAAGTAACAATTAGTAGATTGTAGATCTTCATTTCTTGTTGTGATAATGCACAAACTCAATTACACTTTTTATTCAGAAACTGCTTTTGTTTATGCACTCTAGAAATTATTAGAGTATTGCTCAATAGTAATTAAATTTTAAACACTAGCTCAATGGCGGCAATATCAAACACAATAATTTTTTTCACTTTAACTAAACTTCACGAAATTCACTAAAAATTAATTTCACATTAATTCACTGAAAATTAGTTTCAAATTTTTATTATTTTTTTTATTTTATTTGAAATGAACTTTTGGATATTAAAATATCCTACTACAGGCTGCGCCAGTTATATAATGGTTAATTAATAAATTATATTACAGTCGTGTTATTATTATTTATTTAATTTATTTTTATATATAACTGAAGTTAGAATTATATACTCTGTTTCATTATACATTTTGTGTTCTTTATATACTATTGCATTTCCTGTGTGTACACACTGGAATGCATTTATTATTTATTGAAATATATATTTTTATTAATTTTGATTTTTTGTTTCTAGTGTGAAATCTGCTTATGTTTTATATTAGTAGAGTTTCTTATCTTTAATGCTTTAACATGATCACTTTACTTTATTTTACCATTATGAGTGGCTTGGTAGTTCGGTAAGTATGACTGGTGAAGCTGGGCTGCGTGACTCGCGCATCGCTCGTTCTCTGCACTTTTTGTTTTGTCATCACCAACGCCGTTGCCATAACACAAAACAAAAAACACTCTCGTTTCTGTCATCATTTAAGACGCTTGGTCAAATAAATGTAATTACAGCAAAAAATTATTAAATAAAATTTGGTGCGTGTACAAATAAAATTCAAGTGAATTTTTGTTGAAATAAATTCAGTGAACATTCCGAATTCATAATAATACACGTGGTGGTGGGATTTATTCCCTATTTAAAATTTATAAATTTATAATTATTTTGGTGTCAATAATAAAATTCCGGTCACATACGAATTTGTATTGTGTGGCCGCGTAATATACAATTCTGGTATTTTTAGTTCTGGTTTAGGCAAGCGCATGCCTTTTCCTATGATAGTGCGCGAATTTATCGAATATTTAAAATTAAAGATCGCCCACAGCGCGATAAGTTAATGAAATGAAATCCATAGGGCCAAAAATGAGTTATTGTGGCTTAAGAAATAGCAAATGATCCCTCCTGTGGGCCAATTCAATTAGGCAAACGCACCAAGCACCCTGCATATTATTTGGATTTAAAATAAGTTTTTTCTATTTGGGTTTTCTGATAAGTGTTTTACTTTTTGAAATATTTCAAAGAATTTAAAAACCTTCAAAAATTGCCATAAGTTACCGGTAACTTACCGGTAATAATTACCATTTTATAAATAACCGGAAAATTTCACATAACTACTTAAAAATCTCTTAAAATGTATTGCTCTTTAATACCAATAGGTGCATTATGCAACAAGTACCACAACATATACTAATAACCGTTCCGCTAATAGACGACAGAACGCGAAACGGGTACTAACCTGTAAATAGTGTGTTGATGTTCATGTCGCCAAGCACTATTAAATTTTTTGATTTTATTTGTTTGAGGTAAGCTGCAAATTCACGATTAAAAACTTCCACATCACAAGACTGCAACCGATGCAACACGGCTGTGAACGAAAATTCACCAACAGCAAAATTTACTCTGTCAGCTGATAGTAAATGAGTACTTAAAGAATTATACCGAAATGAACCTCTCACATAAGTTGGTCTCCACCAGATCTATATACATAATTACAACAGTTTAATAAATCAAATTCATCCAATTTATAAAAATTAATTTTATTAATTTCAATCTAAACTTCTGTTATAAAAATTACATGTGGTTTCGTAATTTCTAAAAACGCTGAACATTATATAAATCAGTAAAAAAAAGTAGAAACTCCTTGACTAAACATGCTAGACTTATGTAGATTTATGTTGATATTATTATCCGTTTGAGTGAAATAATTTTCATATTAGAATACCTTAATTGTATAGACTCTACGTGAATTATGTAAATCAGAAAAAATCAAAACAAAATTTTATAACACGTTTACAACTTATAACAACCTATGCTAGTACCATAAGCTAAATTTCGGTTTTATTTTAATTGGATGGTGGTTCCGGATCTTCGTTTTCAGATTCAAGTTCACTATGTTTCCTCCGATTAAAATGAATACGGTCCAGCGGTTTAATTCAGTTTTATTTTTTATAATTTTATTTAAATTTATTTAACCCTCAATCCATAAAGGTATTTTAGGCACCTTAATTCCATGAACCAGGGTCGTTTTCGTCTTTGTGCTATAAAATCAACAATTCTTAATAAAAAATCTTAAATAATTTATGGAATATCTTTAGGCATCCTTATTCAAGAAACAAAAGTTTTTTTCCCGGAAAAAAACTAATATTATTGTTTTTTAATTGCATATCTAGCAACTTTCGGTAAAAATTACAAAAAGTAGTTTTGGCCAGGATGAAAATGACACTGGTTCATGGATTGAGGGTTAATTCCATTTCTTTGTAGTCTAAAAAATTAGTCTGTTTCCAAAATAAATAAACAAACTAAAAAAAATCTCTAAATTCAGCTAAACATAAGAAAATGGATTAAAGACTTTAGAAAATCTTTTAAAGAGCTGGAGCTTGTAAGTTACAAATATTCCCTTCACAAACTATTTTCATATTGCAACTAATGAATTGTAAATAATATTTATTTCAGTCTAAAAGAGACTCACATTTTTAATAACTTGGTTAATATAGTACTTTGACGATTTTTCCATAAATTTTGTTACGTTGTGAAACGAATAGCAGTTTATGGTAACAAAACATAGAAAAAAATCACCTATATCAAATTGGACCTTTTGCCTTTTTGGTACCGATTATTTCTATATTAAATTGCTACTATAAGTAAGCGAAAATTCATATACCCAATAACCAATGTATTGGTGCTACCAATGTTGTTAGATTTTTTCGTTGTTGATTTGAAATTTTCTACTAGATCAAAATAAGTACTCACATTCAATTATTATTACTATCAGTTGAAATCCTCCACCTAATTTTATATTTATTATGCCAATGAACCCATATCTCCCATTAGTACCACTGTGATCAACCGGAAAATTAGATGACACTTTACAAAAAAAAAAGTACAAGTTTTCTGATTCATATCAACCACACCGAGTAACCCATCAAAACCAATAATCATAAAAAAGCACAATAAATTTATGTCATTTAATATAGAAAGTTATATCCGCGAAGCTTTTTAAAAAACAAAAAAAAAATCGTAAATTTCCGCTTTTCTTGTGCTTTTATTTTTCTGCTTTATTTTTTTTTTTTTTGTTTTTGTTGCCATAAATAAAATAATCTAAAATTTTCACCACATTAATTTACTTTACAATCTACAGTTTATTTTTTATTTTTTAGAAAATACAAAATAAAATGTATACTGTACTCGTATATATATAACAATAATGATAATAAATTCAAAGTTACAAAATAAGAAAAGAAAACGTTTGATAAAAATAGAAATAATTTTCCTTATATTCTTTTGTTTTTTTGGATTTTTTTTTTTAAATAAAAATTAATTTCCTGTTTAAGGAATGATAACTTCTGGGGTTTTTTTTTTACTAATACATACTTATATATTTTTTAACGTTTTGTTTTTTATCAAAATGTTTATCATTGTTTTTAGTTTAGTAAGTACAATGGCTATAGATAAAACATCATTAAGATTTCTTTATAATTGAATTTTATTGATTTTCTATTAAAATAGATTCTGAATTTGTTTTATTTGTTTATTTTATTACGATTGATAGCTTTTTGGTTACAAGGATATTGGTACTAAAACAAAGGTTAATTTATTAGCACCGTGACATATTATACAGGAAAACTGAATCAGTATCTGAAATATATTTTTTCCTGTTTCGGAAAATAAAATAAAAATAACAAATAAAAATAAAAAGGAATTGTATGCGCGCGTTTTCCCCTTTTCATTTTATTTAGCCGAGACACGGAACATAATGCCATCTATCTTGTTTTGGAAAGAAATTGTTTTCGTTTGGTTGATAACATTTTGCTCAGATAGCAGTGCGATTTGCAAAAGGAATTTTATATAGTAAATATATTAAAATGGTTTGTGCTTTTGATATATGTAGAGCTTTTTCCTAAGCTTTTATATCTAAAGTGTATATTTTAAAAGTTTAGGGATATTTTGTGTAGATGAGGCTAGATGTAGAATTTTGGATTATTTTATCCAATTTTGTAACCTTTTTGGATAAATTGCTCAAAATATTTGTATATTTGTTTGCTGTTTTAAGCTATTCACATCAAGCACAAATAGGAAACAGAGTATACAGTTTTGATAAAATTATGCTACACAAAACGCTTATATCTTAAATGTTGTCTACTTAAATGTTGTTTTCAAAAACTTTTTCAAAAAATCATTTTGCACGTGAATTTCGTTTTTAGCTAATTTTCGAGTTTAATTAAATTTAATTTATTTGCAAAAATCATACCAGTCCTATAAATAGACAAACATTATGAATATAACTGCTGCAATCACATTCGTTATTCGCGCTTGTTATTAATAGCCCCTTTCAGCGTTTCCTTATATTTCATCAAGTTTCGGCAAAATTATTGGTTTTGTAGCTGAGTATGTCTCAAAAGTTATTAATCGCTTATACGACAAATTATTGAAAGATGTATCGTTCTGTTTCTGTTCTGTTATAGAATTAGTTATACAGCATTTGGATTTAAGCATGCTAACTACAGTCTAATTTATAAAGTATAGGATACATAACGAAGCCTAAATTAGTTCATGGAATTCACAATAAGTATCTCAAAATAATTTGTTTATCTGAAACATTTTAAATCTTTTGGTGATGTTGTTTATTTGTTGTTGTCTTACCAAATTATTTTACGTGTGTATGTATGAATTTGTTTGGCTTGACGATTTAATGTCATTCTATCGTGAATTCAAAGAAAGAATAAGATACCATGGTTCTCTCAAAATTTAAAATCGTTGAAGCAACATAAATTATGAAATTACGGACTCATTCAAATTTGAGTTTACATTACGATACTTTTTTGCTACATACTTTTATTGTACTAATGTAAATGTGGTATCAGTAATAATCAAATTGATCCACGAATAATAAAATGTATGTGCTTAGAGAGCAAGCTGGTATTCTACGAGCAGAATTATTCCACTTAATGTGAAGAGGAAAACCCGCTAATTTGCCAAAAACAGCAGAGTTAATTATCATAATTTTTCAACTTCTCCCAAAGCAACCCTATAAGAAGTACTGCATCTATATTCAGTTATGTAACTGTTTCGCTTTACACAAATTTAATAAAGAGAAAAGCTGCATATTTCATTTGAATTGGGGTTGAGTGGAGAATTTAGACGATGGATACGGTTTAAAATCTCGAAACATAATTCAAATTCAAAAATATTGAATTCAAAATCACAAAGTTACCTCATATCTCGAATTGACAGGGTGATATCTGAACTATCTCTTAAAATAAAAGCCAAGATTTGATTTGTTAAGTTTCCACAATTCATAAATTCGGTCATTTTGTTTTTTATGCTGTTTAAATAAAATATGAGTGAGTAGAAATCAATTTGGAAATAATATCGCGCAATACGAATTCTTATATTATGTAAAATTATTGTTTTATTTCTTCCTCAGTGTCAATATTTTGTATAATGAAAAATATCAGGAAATATTATCAATTCGTTAGAATATACCCTTGATCTACTTTTTTTTAAGTTATCGTTGCAGCTGCGGGTACTTATTAACTTCCGTCGCCAAACCACCGTTTTTCTAAAGTAATTTTGTAATAATTCTCGTATTTAAAGAACTATAAAATCAAAGGTTGGATCTATTTATGCAATTTTCACAGGATAATGCAATTTGTTTTATAATTCATAAATTTATTACTGTTATCTTAAACTAGTCCTACTTCTCCATTTAAATCGCGCTTAAAAATAGGTTCGTAGCATCCTAACAGACATCTGTTCTTTTTTAAGATCTTTAGTAATTAATGAGATACGATTGTTTACTATCATCTAGAAAAGTTCAGTATTCGATTTTTAAAATGAGTTCAGCATAGAAGTTGCATCAAATTTTAACTTAAAAGTTTAATTTTTTTTTTGATAGCGCACTGTCCAGAGCGAGTGCTTTGATTGGTATAAGTTGTTCAAAGAAGGTAAAGAACGCGTTAAAGACGAGGAATGCCCTTGCTGTTCTTTGACGTCTACCGATGAATATCAGGTCAAGGAAGTCAAGGATTTTGTGCCCAAAACTTTCCGATACACAATTAGAGATCTTCTTGACATCACACAAATGTCGTTTGGGTTAGAATTTTTTGGCATACAGCTCTTGGTTTTTGTATCACAATAATGCGCCGCCTCACACTGCTTTGGTTGTATGTGACTATTTGGCTAAAAATTCGACCTACTTCCTATTCGAATGCCTAATTTGAATCCGTCTGAATACTGGATATTACTGAACTCAAAACATTGCTCCGGAGGCATCATTTTGGCTCGAATAGACTCGAGCCGAATCGAAACAGATTTTGAGGGCCATTCGAGAACTTGACTTTAACAACTGTCGGATTATTTTGTAAGGATGAAATAAATTTGAGAGAATAATCAGCCATTTGTGTTTTCTTTAAAAGGTCTTGCTACTTTTTCTATTGCAGATATTCTACCGAATTTCAGTCTATATCGAATTTCAATCTAACGAATTTTAATTTATTAAATTCGCCAATCTATCGAATATCCATATTCCATATTTTCACTAAAATTTTATCAAATTTGACAGTTATTGAGTTTTTTAATGAATATTATGAATATTATTCAATGAATTTTAGAGTATCCAATTTCATACCAAAAATTAATCCATCAAATTTAAGTCCATCCAATTTGAGTCCATCCAATCACCAATCTATCAAATTTTAATATATCGGATTTATTCTTAGAAATTAAATTTTATTTAATTTCCATCTACCAAAATTTAATTTATCTAATTTTCATTATAATTTATAGGACTTTAGTTTACACAATTTTATTATAATATACATATCGCATTTCAAATTTTAATTTTACTCTCTGGAATACTTATCAAATTGAATTATATCGTATTCAGAACTGTGGAATTCACCAACGGGATCGTAACACCAACACGGGTAAAGTTCAGAAAAAAAAAACCAAAAAAATTCCAGAAATTAACTGAAAAGAAATCCAGAAAATTCCAGAAAAAATATTTTGTTTAAAATACCAGGCATAAGTATTTTCCGGTTAAACTAAGAGATGGCGCCAGCGAAAACTTAGCGTATTAATTTGACACATGTACGTCATTTTATTTAGCTGACATTTTAACTACAAATATACGCAAGTTGAGTCCGCCAAAAATTAGCGTCTTTGTTTTATCGTTCAGTGATCATGTCGAGTTTCGTGCCAAAAAAAACATTTGCGGCACGCATTGCTTTTCTTATTTAATCAAAAGAAAAAGGCTGTTGAAAGTCGTCGTTTGCTGGTAGAAACACATGGTGAACACACTCCATCAATTAGAACATGTGAGACATGGTTTAAACAATTTAAAAGTGTGATTTAAATGTGAAAGACATTAAAAAATCGTGGCTTGCACCTGGCGAAGCCAGTCCTTCAACACCAAAGCCAAATCGCTTCGGCGAAGAGACCTTGCTCTCCGCCAGAGCGGTATTGTGTGTTATGAACTTACGAACTCTTGACGCCCGGCGAAACCGTTAATACACAACGCTCTCTCCAACAAATTATTAATTTAAACCACACATTAATCGAAAATCGAAAGTGATTTTGGTACACGACAATATGCCGTATTACACAGCCAAACCAGTGAAAGACACCTTCAAATACCTGAACCCGCCGTACTCCCTAGACCTGGCGCCATCTGACTATCACCTCTTCGCATCTGGAGCACGCGCTCGCAGATCAGCACTACAGCAATTTCGGGAAAGTTGAAAAATGGCTCGATGAATTTTTTGACGCAAAAGACAAGCAGTTTTTGTGGCATGGCGTTCATAAATTACCTGAAAGATGGGCGAAATATGTAGTAGCCGATGGCCAATATTTTGAATAGAAAAAACCGAGAAAACTTATGCATACACCTGGTAAATTAATATGGTTGGCTAAGGGTTGGTATCGTTATCCAGAATAAAATAATCCCGAAAAAACCAAAAATCCCGAAAAATCAAGTTTTACTTTCTTTTACGTAAGTAAAATAAAGTATAGTAATCATGAAAATTTTCGACCTTGAGATTATTGAAGATTTATCTGTTTTGAGGTCCCCTGAGTCCGAAAAAGTGAGTTTCGAAATGATGTCTGTCTGTCCGTCTGTCCGTCTGTCCGTCTGTCCGTCTGTCCGTCTGTCAGTCTGTGTCCTCTCTACAGCCCAGATGGCTTAACCAATCCAGCTGAAACTTCAGATTTAAGCTTTTTTGATAAATTGGGAGGTCCCAGTGAATTTTGCTCCAAATCGGTCAACCGGAAGTAGCCACTCCCGTGGGGCAGAAAATTTGTTTTGCAAATATCTGAAAAAGTATAAGGTTTACAAAAAACTACTAAAATAAAATGTTTCCAAAAACTCAAAGTAAAAAAAAATAAACAAAAAAAAATTAAAAATTAAAAAAAAAAATTTAAAAATTAAAAAAAAAAAAATTTAAAAAAAAAAAAATTTAAAAAAAAATTTAAAAAATTTTATAAAAAAAATAAAATTGATGTGTGGCCAACACATTTCTTCTACGAACAGGGAATTTTGAGACACAAATTACGCAAACTTCTTACAAATTTATTATTTTTTATTACTTTCTTTTACATAAGTAAAGCTTAAATCTAAAGTTTTTGTTAGATTGGTTAAGCCATCTGGGCTATAGAGAAGACACAGACAAACAGACGAGCAGACAAACGGACAGACTGACAGACAGACATCATTTCGAAACACACTTTTTCGGACTCAAGGGGCCTCAAAACAGATATATCTTCATTAATCTCTTACATAATATTTCGGGTTCCAGGTCCCAGATTCCGTAAAATAGAAAATTTATTTTACAAATATTTCAAAAATATACAATTTACAGAAAACATGAAAAAATAAAAACAATCTTAATAAAGTTTGCAAGAAATTTGCATTATAAAAGTTTCTTAAAATTCGCTGTTCGTAAAAGAAAGTCGTGTGTTGGCCACACCTCCATTTTTTTTTATTACTTTCTTTTACATAAGTAAAGCTTAAATCTAAAGTTTTTGTTAGATTGGTTAAGCCATCTGGGCTATAGAGAAGACACAGACAAACAGACGAGCAGACAAACGGACAGACTGACAGACAGACATCATTTCGAAACCCACTTTTTCGGACTCAAGGGGCCTCAAAACAGATATATCTTCATTAATCTCTTACATAATATTTCGGGTTCCAGGTCCCAGATTCCGTAAAACAGAAAATTTATTTTACAAATATTTCAAAAATATACAATTTACAGAAAACATGAAAAAATAAAAACAATCTTAATAAAGTTTGCAAGAAATTTGCATTATAAAAGTTTCTTAAAATTCGCTGTTCGTAAAAGAAAGTCGTGTGTTGGCCACACCTCCATTTTTTTAAATACAATAAATTTTTGAAATACATATAATTCTAATAAAATGTATACCTAAGAGAATGGAGGCTACCACCGCCAAACCCCCGCTTTGGCGATTTTTTCAATTTCCAACATTTATAGAGATTGGTGTATTTTTGAAAAAATTTTGTTTTTTAATAATTAGTCACATACTAAAATAGAGAACTCCCCCAAAGAGACTTAGCATTGGAACCTTTCCGCAAGGATAACAGGAAAATGTCAGAAAAATTTCAAAAATTTTAACAATTATAATAACAATTATAATAACTTCGCAATATTTTGTATAGGGAAGAATAAGAGATTTAACTAAATAGATTCTCAATTCAGTGGAATATATGCGCTTACGGAGCTTTAAACTGTACAGAATTGAAATAATTTTATCGCATACTATGATTATTCCAGAATAAATTTTCATTAATTTTAAATCGTAAAGTATTAGCGCTTGCTCAAAAGGGTAGTTTTCCAAAATTGACTCAATATGATTAATTTCCCCACTAATATAAATCTGGCGGTCATCGGCATAAAAATTAAATTTACAAACTTTTATATTATTCAGCAGGTCATTAAGAAGTAAACTAAATAGGAGAAATCAGACAATGACCCATTAAGTATTATTTGTTGTTTTCTTCCTGACAAAATGATGTCATAAGTCTTAATGCAGTTTCTAAAAATTGATACCATAACATAAGTTTTTGAATAAGTAAAATATGGTCAAGCGCATCAACAGGCTTACTGAATTCTCCAAGCACCAGAATAGCAAATCGGTTGTTTTTTCAAAGGACTGGACAAGATCATCAATTACATTAACCAAAGCACTCGCAATGCTGTGATATACACGAAATCCTGATTAATGAACATTAATAAAATTATTGTGATTAACAAATGTCTGTTTATTATCTTATAAAATTGTTTCAAAACTTTGGATATTATATTACCGCTGTTGATATTCTTTGTCTTTACTAAGGGTGTAACCAGGGATGCGATTATGTAAGCATTACGAATTTCGAGTTTCTCGGAATTGCGACAAAACGCGATTATGTAAAACTTTACGAATTCTCGTAATTGCACTTGTTGTTGTTGTATTACAAAAAAAAATCAAAATATGCAAAACAACCACAGTACTATGCATAACAACAGTAAAATTGTATGCCGAAAATGACGCTATCGGGCAACACTTACGTTTAAAAAAAGTGTTTCTCTTACGAGAGATACATAATCGTACCTCAGGGCAATTTTCCAAACAAAGGAAAAACCGATTTAGTATTGCAGTAGTTTATTACAATATAATTTTTATTGGAGTCATTACCAGTAGTAAAAGAAGTTTAGTGAAAGTAGGGCCATTTCCCCCAATGCAGAACTAATTTTATAAATGGCTGTACTGATATCATTGTCATCAACTACTTTATATAGCAATAAATTTTCACTACTGTCATAACATGAAAGAAAACTTATATCAGGCATAGGTAAAGATACCGAATTCTTAGGAATAGTTTCAAAATTTATATTTATGTCGTCAGCGGAAAATACACAATTTACATCGCTTTTCTTACTACCAATTCCAATATCATTCAGGTGATCCGGTAAACGGTAGAAGTTTAGTGAAATTTGGGTTGTAGACTTTTTCTATTTAGCAAAGCATCTCTCACGACCCTTGATAATATTGACTACACTGTCATGTTTAGCCAGGGTACGATTGATATTTTCGCAATTTAATCTGTCAAATTTCATTTTTTATCGAATTATATTTGATCGAATTGCAATCTTTAAAACTTTGATTTATCGAACTTCAAATTCTAAATATGAAATAATTCATAAATATGAAATTTCAATTTTCCAAATTTCATTCTATTGAAGAAGAAAACCAAAACCAACAATCTATTACATTTTAATATTGTTTCAAATTAAATTCTATCCTACCGAATTTCAATTTGTCAAATTCAATTTGTCGATTTCGCAATTTTTTTTAAATTCCAACAATTTTGAATTATTCCAAATACATATCAGATTTACCGAATTTTTATCCAACCAGTTTCAGTCCATCGATTTGATTAATCAATCGAAATTTAATCTATGACTTCAATCCCTTGAATTTCAGTCAATCGAAATTCGTCCAATTAAAATCTTTATCGAAATTTTATCTACCATATTTCATTTTTTCGAATTTCATCATGAAAAGAAAATTTGGTTTATGCAACTGTATTGGGTCATCCATTCTTTTAAATAAATTTGCTGTGATCTCTCGAGTTTGCTGTTAACGTCACAATTCTCTTTTTTTGATTACTATATAGACATCATAAGGAAGTAAAGGTCCGAGAACCGTTAAATTGTGTTTTTAACAGTAAAATCGAGAGATTACGGCAAAATAATTTCAAAAATGAGTGAATCAACTGATTATAATTTTGTTTTAATTTTGCCGAAATCAATTAAGAATCTTCTTAGAAAGCGGGTATTTCAATTTTTTGCCATTCTAATTTTTTTTTTTCTGCCCGACAAAATAAAATTTAATTTTTTAATCCAATTTATCATTTTTCTGAATTTTAAAATAGGAAATATATTAAATATTGAATTTTTTGGAAAAATCAAACACAAGTTTTCTTTCATTTTTCTGTGAGATTAGTAAGTAATTCATTGAATTGTCCTACTGAAGCTCAATTCATTCACAAATAGTTTCTTTTTTAATTGCGTGTAGGTTTAACATTTAGGATTTCAATTTTATGCGAGCGCAGAACTGAAATTTCGAGCCACCCAATTAGAAAATTGCTGTCTAAACATGTCGCAAAATAATTTTAAAATTTAATCTTGTTCTAATACATTTGTGCACTAGACCATTATCATTTTTGTATAACCCCACACAGTCACGTTGTTGCATTCTGAAATAGTAGTTCTTAGACGAAATCCTAACCTTTGAATTCTTTATAAGTTGTAAAACTCGTGGATCAGATTTCGCGCCAAATGTAACTCGGTAGTGTCAATTTAGGGACGGGTATTTGTGATCAGTATAGGCGAGTCCGAAAAAAAAGTGAAACTCAGACTGTTTAATAATATTATAACTCGGTTTTTGGCAAAGTTGTAAAACATACGTGTTTGAGCTTAATACATATAAATCACAACGTAGACTATAATTTCATCTTCAGTTCATTTTCAAACAAATCAAATTCAACACCTTAAACACAAAAAAATAAAAAAATTATAAATAAGAGTTTTCTAGGGTAATATCATAGAACAATGAATTTTATGCTCCTAACAGCCATATCCTATTTTTCGGCACAAAACAAAAAAATAAAAATAAAAATTTTTTTTTGATTATGGTTATTCACCAGTATATAGTAAAACAGTACACACGTTAATTTACATACTGCATATATGTATGTATATTCCAGCATAAATATGAATAAAAAATAAAAATTTTATTGATGGTTGAATGCCAACATTACATACTTTATGAATATGTAATTTCGCAAAATATATAAAAATTGTACCAGATTAATAATTCAAATCGATTGGAAATTCAAAACTTTTATATTTTTCGCATTCATCGTGAAAAACTTGCTTTTTTTATTCATGATTTATTATTCAATATAAAAATAAAATTAACATATTTAATTAATAATTATTCTATTTTACAGAATGAAGATTATTTACTGGAAAATTATTAAGTATTTATTAATGTGGAACTGTTAAAAAAAAAAAATCTACACCATGAACGTTTTTATTTTTTGGTGAAATTATGGAAAAAGCTTAATCTACTTGTCAATCAGTAGTTGTTAGATCAGCAAAAAAAGCTCTTTTGTGCAAAATTTGATGAGAATGGTATGCAAATTTGAAATAATTTGTGGTTTCGAGATTTGTTTGTATGTAAATGTCATTTCAACGTTTCTAAATGTTAGTATAGGATAGACTTCGTAGAAGCATTTGCATATGCAAATCAATGGTAATTAAGAAATTATTTGTGACATAATATGTTAAAAACAAATAAGTTTATTCTTTTGCGACAATTATGGCAACCTTTGGGTGTAGTGAATATTCCTCAAAATCTAAATAATAAAGAAGATTAAATGTTTTTAGTTATATCCGTGGTCAGAAGAAATAATCACTTATTTAAAATTAGAAATTTTTTCTAGAGAGGTACAACAAGTTCAACATTAGACTCATTTTTCATTTTTTAAGGGGTTATACCCAGTTGCAAGGCCAATAAAGTTTTTTTACGACTTTTTCTGAAAAGGAATATTATTTAACGAATACAAGAATTATCAATAAATGCAGCGGTAACTTTTAACTTTATTTCGGCATGTTTTATTCTTAAAAATATTAATTTACACTGCTCCTGTAGACGGTCTCCTGGAGGTCCTCCAAAAAAAGGTGTCTGGCGGTGAGCAAGATATCTTCGGTTTGGATTATTTGAAATAAAAAAAAAACAGTAGATTCTACTAGTGGATAGATAAATCTAGGTATTGATCGAAGAAATAGACGAAATTTTGATTTTTGACAAAATGGTAACTCCGAAAAAAAAAAATTCCGATTTTCGACCAAAATTTTTTCATTAAATTGTTTAAAAAAATAGTAATAATTATCGGAAATCTTATTCCTTTGATCAATACCTGAAAAATATATCTGCGAAGGTTGTGTTAAAATTCCAGGCCGATCGGGTGAGCCGTTTTTGAGAAATCATGCTCATCGGAAAATACCGTTTTGAGAAAAACCCATTCAAAGTTTCAAAAAACGTTTATATTTACATCGTTAATATTTTCATCGTTAAATATACGAGCAGTAAAATGTAATGTTTTGAGACTATTAATTTACTTTTAACATTCCTTAAGTCTTATTTATTTAGAAACTTGAATTTGATTCAACTATTTATATTATTTGTCTAAGCAAGTTGAATTAGATTTGCTTAAGTTTTACAATAAAATTTTAATACCCACTTCCTGTAGAGTTGAGTACCGTTAGATTACAGCCAAATTTTAATATTCACACTAAACCCTATTCGGTTATCAATTTAAATGTTAACGCATGCCTTATATCTTAAGTTATTTAAACAATTTTATCTTATTATTGCGTTTAAGTGTTCTGTAAAAGATAGTATTCGAGATTTTTAGAAATTATTCAAAATTTTTAATTTTATTCATTTGTATTAATTTAAGCGTTGAAATTAATATTTAATCTGAGATTCTCGAAATTCGAGGTTTTAAGATTTTTGGATTAATCTGTATTTCTGGATTTGAATAGTGTTAAGTGACTTGGCTTCAAAGTAATTCGTAATTATCGACTTTATTGGATATTTAAAAATTTTTTTCGTTTCAATTCTGAGATTTTTTAAAATTATTTTACGTTTATTCGAAATTTTCGGGAATTTCGAATTTATTTTGGGAATATCGAAATTATTCTAGAATTGTAAAATGATTAGAAAATAAAATAATTTCTCGATACTATCTAAAATTTGTAATGCATTTTTATTGTGAGGGTTTCAGTTGCGAAGTGATACAGAATTAGTTATTATTCGAGATTATTCGATACTTTCGAAATAATCGTTGAAAATGTTTGTAGCATTATCAGACAGCTTATGGGCTGCTTAATTGGGAATTTTGATATTTTGTGTTAAGATGTGAGTATTTGCAGCAATTTACATTGAATTTATAAGTGTGATTTTAAAAAATGTTCGCATGCAAAATATAATTAACAAGTAAACTTGGTTCAGATTTCGCTCTTCCCCAGTCGTTTCCGAAAACTCTCGAGTTATTCACCAGAAATTAAAATAATTTATTATTTAATACAATTTTTTTTATATTTTGCAACACCATTTTGTTGCACGATTTATTTGCTTCATGTTGAAGAGACAGTATGTAGTTTAATGATTGCATGCGTGTGTTTCCAAATAATAAATACAACGTTGAGCGGCATGAAAAATTGTATTGGTGATTGGGTGAGCTCAGAAGCCAATATATGTAGTTGAAACATTGTGGGGGAGAACGCATGAGTGAGCCGCTACAAGATTTAGCTAAATATTGTAATTATTTGGTGGGTATTACTTGAAAATTGAACATTAACAACAATGTGCTAATTTTTGCTGATTTAAATTTATCGGATGTTGAATGAGAGCGTCCGAATACAAATAATTGACCGTATGTAACATCGATGAAAAAATTGTATGTATTCATATGACTGTATTTAATGAGCTTTGTCAGAATAATAATATTCCAAACAGTCCATGAAATTTAAATCAATCTGAGCTACTCTCCTAGTTCATATAAAAAAAAATTAGGATTGGATTGTTTTCAAACTATAGATTTTAGTCGCAACGACAATTAGAGATGGTTTGATTTCATATTTAAGTTCTATTGGTTGGAATTCGAGTTTCTATAACAATGATGGTCAGCTAATAATGATAATGTTTTATTCAAAGGTATTGTGACCATGCTGTTCTTATTTCTATTAAAAAGGCGAATTGTGGTAACTTCCTTTGGTTTTGCGATAGTCTAATAAACTAAAGAAACAAGTGTAAAATAATGTCAATCACCCGTTCCCATTTTCATATCAAATATCATTATAATATAACTTATGTGACTTTGGAACTTGTTCTGGGAACAAAGCATCTTTGCATTTTTTTCCCATCATTCGCAGAAAGCAAGCTTTGAAGAAATTTGATAATTTAAAAGTCGTTTTCGTAATCGTTAACTCATTTACATCTCGAATATTCGTCATATGTCTGGTTTCCTCAGCATAATAATCCTACAAAGAATATAATCTGTGCAAATAAAATTCTCATATTAGGTGACTGAGAAACACATCAATTAGAAGCCTGGTGGGAAAACAGGAAGAACCGACCCTCTTATGTCGATAGAATTAAATTATTAAAAATTAAGCCACTTGTGATTCTTTGTCAGCATACTGGTGTAAATCTGAGAACGCGCTTCGAATTAAAAACCATCTTTTATAGGACTAATTATGAAGACAACGAGCCTTTGAATTTGATATCTAAATCTTATAATGAATAAAGTGAGCTTTGAGGCTTTAATATTAATATAAACATACAATTTTTAATTCTAAAATTAAAAATTGTACTAGAATGTCGGATTCCTCTTTGATTTTTGGTAATAACAAAAATTAAATTATTGTAAATATTCGTTGGAATTGAAATAATTCGGTATCGGATTCCAGCATTTCAATAAATGCCCTTTTTAAAATTAAACCAGAATTAGCTATATGTTGTTGTTGTCAAAATCCCCAATTGAAAAGTTGTTATTGTCAAATATATAAAAAGGTTGAGGTTTATTCTTGTACCATATTAGGGTAGTGTAGTAATTCGTTTCTAGCCTTAAGTCGAATGATGTTTGATCAAATATCTTTGTCAAAGATAAATGATAGTGGTGTGAGTTGAATCTTTTATAAAAGATTCCTTTTAAAAAATATGTTTTATCAACTTAGCTTTATAAAGCCAAATTGATCAACTATTTGATGAAACATCTTTAACGTATAGAAATGATAGTGTGATTTGGGTATAAACATCTTTTTAGCTAGTTATGAGCTTTTAAAGGAGCAAGCTGCAAATATTTTATTATCAGCCGAATTTCATGGTACTTAAAGTTTACATAACCACAACAAAAATAGAACTAGTTATGTTTTTTAAAATTTTGATTTGAGTAGTTGTTTGCGTTGCTGGTCGTTTTATGAAACATGATCTAAACCGAATTAGATCATTTTCAAATACTGCAGTTATCATAAATAATTTGATTTCAAATTCTAGCATTTTTTTGTATATCCATTTTACAAATATTTTTAATTATATTTACCAGATAGGTTATAAGCACAGATAAGAATAGACAGATGGCGATCTTGTATGGGCCATATTTACATTCTAAATTTCAATACCAAATTCTAATCTAATCCTTTTAGAGCAGGACGTATATATTATAAAATACAATTTTGTTTGAAGTTGGTTTATGTTTGCTTTGATATAAGAGACAGAAATGTACGTCCTGCTCTAAAAGGATTGGATTGGAATTTGGTATTGAAATTTTGGAATGTAAATATAGCCCATACAAGATCGCCATCTATCTATTCTTATCTGTGTTATAAGTATAAGACAAATTCAAATACATTTTATTTTCGAGGTTTAGCTTTAGTTTCCTTCCAAGTTTGACCAAAATTTACCCAATTTAGTAATACAATTTTAATAACAACAATTTTAACGAACTTAGCTACCTCTTCAACGTGGATTAAGCTTAGAGAAGGCTACGATTAAATTATTGGTAGTAACAATTAACACATTTTGGGTTACCATCATTACATTTCTAAGGCCAAAATGAATCAATACTAGTTTAAATTAAAAACATTATGTAAAGTTTTTTATTACAAAAACCGAAATTATTTACATTAAGTAAAGTCTTATTCCCTCTATATACAAAGTCGAGTTATTTTCTTACCAACTCTTACCAATCATCAGATTGATAATTTTTTGTAGTTGATTTTCCAGTAATATTATGTCTAAAAAATTATAAATTTTAATCAAACTCCTTAAAAATTAGGGGATAGACCACTGAAATGTCGGATTGTCGGATTAATTTCTTCGAAAAAATGTAAGCCATATACCAAAAAAAAATGTATTAATAAAATTAGTTATTTAAAATCTTAATAAACAAGATATTTAAAATAAAACTTAATTGAAAAAATTAAAAAAACGTTTTTTTATTAAATGTTTTGCATATCGCTTTTATTCTTCAACAACATAATCTAAAATAAAAATCACGAATTTATCTTTAATTTTGTTATTATTTTTGAATTCGTTTTAATTCCAGCTTGGACCTAGCAATAATTACAACACAAAGTGCTTGCAATTTTTAAATATTTGACACCCTGTATTTTGTAAAAACAACAAAAAACATATTTCATAAACTGTTAGTTTTACTCAGTGTTACACATTCAAAACATAAAAATTATAACAAGGGGAACAAAAAAATAATAATAAAAAAAAAAATAAAAAACCGGTTTTCCAGAAAATTGAGAAAAACCAGTTTGGCGATCATTTTGAAAATGGAAAATTTAAAGATGGTACTATTATTAAAATATTTTCTTAATTCTTATTTTCTCACCTTTACAATGAGCCCTGTTTTATATTTTTCGGATAAGTATTTTTTTTTATATTTGCATAAATGCACTACCATTTTCAACAAATTCACAAATTTTGACCAACTGTATCTCTTGCAACAACAACAACAAAAAATCGTGTTCTACAAACATTTTTTTTTCACCCAGTACTATACATTGAAAGCACCGGTGTGAAGTTTTTAACACTTTTTTTAACACATTTGACGCAAGTGTACATTTGTTTAACAGTGTAATTCAAGTTATTAAACACACTTTTTAACACTTTTTTAACACATTTTATTTAACACATTTGATTTAACACAATTTTCTAACATATTTGACGCAAGTGTACAATTGTTTGATAGAATAACTCAAGAAAAAATTAATATATGAGAAACAAGATCCTACCATATGCTAAATAACACAAATCTCAGAGATTGGCTCGCATAGTCACTATATAGAATAGAAAGAGGATACTTTAGGCTTTCCAAATCTGTACGTGGTATTCCATAATTTAGGGTTGGGCTCTGATGACAAATTTTCAAATATCATGATTTTCCATATATTCGATCGTTTTGGTAATATTTGAAAATTTGTCATCAGAGCCCAACCCTAAATTATGGAATACCACGTACAGATTTGGAAAGCCTAAAGTATCCTCTTTCTATTCTATATAGTGACTATGCGAGCCAATCTCTGAGATTTGTGTTATTTAGCATATGGTAGGATCTTGTTTCTCATATATTAATTTTTTCTTGAGTTACTCTATCAAACAATTGTACACTTGCGTCAAATATTTTAAAAAATTGTGTTAAATAAAATGTGTTAAATAAAATGTGTTAAAAAAAGTGTTAAAAATGTGTTTAATAACTTGAATTACACTGTTAAACAAATGTACACTTGCGTCAAATGTGTTAAAAAAAAAGTGTTAAAAACTTCACACCGGTATTGAAAGCATAAAAATCGCAAAATTAAAACATGACTTCTGGTCCCATATGTTGATTTTTTTAAGCATCACAAATGTCCCTTAAATATATTAATTTACATTAATAAAAAATTTATTAAATAACAACGATATCTTTTATTTCAAATTAATTAGAAATGAGATTTATCCCGAAATTTTCAACTAATTGTTCTGTTAAGATAACTTTTGCTGACTTTCGGAGTAACTAAGCAAAAAGGTTTATATATGTATGTATTGTATATAAACTATAAACGTTTTGTGCTTAGTTATTTCAATGGCCATCCAAAGTTATGTTAACTGAGCTTTTAATTAAAAATATTGGTACAATTAACGTTTGTGCTTAGTTGTTTTAATAATTAGCAAAAGTTGTCTTAGCTGAGTGGTTAGTTCAAAAATTATTTAAAATGAACCTTTATGCTTAGTTATCTGAACATTAAAATTATAGGTTGGTTTAACCTCTAATAGTGTTTAAATAATTTAGGAATATTAACTTAAAACTTTAGTTAAGTTAAATGGTACAATAACCGGCCAATGACTGAAGCATTCCGTTTGCATTTAACTGTGCTAAGGTATAATTTAAAAGTTACCTAGCCAAGTACTAATAAAGAAGCGCTAGGTCGGTAAGAAAAACAATCATAGTGCATCGTTAATTAAACCAATTTCTTTGTTTGCAATTACCAAGATTTTTTTTTTTCTTTCAGTTGACATACAAACAATTTTGTGTTTGTAATTGTCCGTTTAATTCTTCGTCATAATGATGTTAAAACAGAAACACTTTGAAAATAATTCAATTAGAGCTTAAAAAGAAATATTGAACAGCTCAAAACAACCGAAAAAAAAGTTTATCAAACATTTTTTTTTCTAAATTAAATTAAATTTGATAACATTTACGAAATAAAATAAGGTTAAAACTTTTTTTTCTTTATTTTTTTAACTTTCAAATTCGTAAAACAAAAAAGATTCCTTTTAACGTTGTTTTTTTGTTCATTTATTAATTTTTACAACCGCACAAACCATATTAGAGAAATGAAACACACTCAACGCAAAAATAAAAAAACAAGCTTGGAACCCTATTAACAAGACTTTTGTCCATTTTTATCCTTCCCATCCTCTGGTTTCAATTCAATTTATGTGTTTTAAGTCCTTTTATTAATTCCCTAGCAGAAACAAAAACAGAAAAACAACAACCAAAAAAAAAAAAATACAAAACACGGAACAACCAACAAAAATATAATAAGGCAATTCTCTCAATTTTTATTCCTTTCATACACATCCACTTTGAAGCTCTGAAAGTAATAAAAAGTAAAAAAAAAAAAGAACTAAAAAGAAAAAGTTTTTCCTGTGTAACATCATAAATGAAAATGTTTGTTCTTTCTGTTCTCCTTTTTTTCAAATATAATAATTTAACTACAGATTTTTTTTTTTTTTGTATTTTCTTATCGTCTTATCTGTTTTTCTTAATTTTTCCACCCGTCCTTCGACTTTATTTTTCTGTGAATCAAATGGAAAGTTTTTTTTTTTTTTGTAACTTTCTTTATGACAAGCTTTTAATATTTTTCCTAACAAAATGTTACTTCTGTTTCATAAATTTTGACAATTTTTTATTTTTTGGAACTTTTTTTTTTTTTTGTTGCTTGTCTTGGGTTGAATTAAAAGCGAATTTCTTTTTAACGTTATAATTCAATCTTTATTTTTTTTTTGTTGGCTCTATATGCTGTATTCTTAGTTTCGTGTGGGAGTGTGTATGTATGTGTGTGTATGTGTGTGTGTACGTTGTGTGGCTATATGAAAAGAAAAAGAATGATTCAAGACATATTTTTTTTTGGTTTCTGTAAATTAAGTTTATTAATGTGTGACATAAGAAATTACTTTGCCCAAAAAAGTGTATGTCAAACTTTTAAAAAGAAAACCAATGTTTTATAGATGAAAAGCTTTCCTAATTTGTGTCTATAATTCTTTCTTGTACTTCCCGCTTTTCTTCTGTTTTGTGGAAATGTTAATGAGTAAAACCAGAGCCTTCTAGAGTATAGAGCCATAATCATTATGACGTATTTTTTCGAAGCTTTTTTAGTGGTATAACTTTTCACTAATTTCCATATTAATCCATAGTAAAAATGGTGTTTTTTAGCTTCAAGTTTTGCAATGAAAAAAGCAAAAATGTTACAAAATTTTTATACAAAAGTATTCTACATATCTTTAGCAGCAATATAGAAGAAGGGTATATTGGTATTAAGTAAATATTAATTGCAAAAATTTTAAAATTAAATTATTTCTAAAATATATTTTTCGAACTTTCATTTTGAAAAATACATCAAAGTTGGCTCTGACGAATTAAAATAATACTTGCTACATTTATCTTTAGTTTTACTAGTGTACGTTAGATGTCTCAGATTTATACAGAAAATACGAAAAAAATTGTTTAATCACAAAATTACGACACGTTCTTAATATTTTGAGAATTTGTTTTGCTTTTCCTACAACTTTTGAACTTAAATTTCCCCAAGTGGCGATTTTTGGTACGGTTTTTCAAAATGTTTACTGCCCACTGCCATCTATGTATATTGACTTAATGCACACGATTTGTAGTAAACTTTTCTTTTTAATTTGACCAGAACGCTGTTGTTATGAACTTTTTTTTATATTTTGGTTTAAATAAATCAATTATTACAAGAAAATGAAAACGATTTACTTTAACAATATTCATATATGTTGAAATTCAAACATTTATGAAAATATTTCAGAAATCATAATTAAGAATTTGCAACGTTTTCATTTACAAATTTGTCTTAGGAAAAAAAGTGATTTCCTATATGTTTTATGTGTTTTACCAGAGCCTTCTAGAGTATAGAGCCATAATCATTATGACGTATTTTTTCGAAGCTTTTTTAGTGGTATAACTTTTCACTAATTTCCATAGGAATCCATAGTAAAAATGGTGTTTTTTAGCTTCAAGTTTTTCATTGAAAAAACCAAAAATGTTACATAATGTTTATACAAAAGTATTCTACATATCTTTAGCAGCAATATAGAAGAAGGGTATATTGGTATTAAGTAAATATTAATTGCAAAAATTTTAAAATTAAATTATTTCTAAAATATATTTTTCGAACTTTCATTTTGAAAAATACATCAAAGTTGGCTCTGACGAATTAAAATAATACTTGCTAAATTTATCTTTAGTTTTACTAGTGTACGTTAGATGTCTCAGATTTATACAGAAAAATACGAAAAAGATTGTTTAATCACAAAATTATGACACGTTCTTAAATATTTTGTGAATT